>JANHGC010003227.1:146150-157150 GCA_027560395.1 Boaedon fuliginosus | reverse complement strand
CTCCTCCTCCTCCTCCTCCTCCTCCTCCCTTTTCTCAAATAGAAATAGAAATAATAAAGGTAGTCAACGAATTTTCACTGTGAAAACTGGATTTTTTGCAACTAAATTGCTATAATCAAATTTCCCCACAGTTTCAGAGTATAGATACAACCAAGTGTCTGGGAGATTGTGTTCTGTCTGTTAGATGGCAGTTTCTGTAGTTCTCCCATTTCACGTAGGAGAAAATGAAATAGAGCAGAATATGCCCTGGCAAGAAAGCATTTTGTATCTGTTCTTCAGACTTCTAAATACACGATGTGAATTAGAAAGAAATCAGTTGCTTTGAAATTTTATCTTGCACTCAGCATTTGGCATATCTATATCCTAACCCTGGCTTCAGTTTTTAAAATCCACCACATGTTTATGCTGGAAATTTCTTCATACGCATATTGAGTTTGTTCTGTTATGAAATCACGTCTCTTGGGGAGGATAATTTAAAGACATTTCCGTTTGTTATGTCTGAGCTAAACTAGACTATTAGAGCTTGTTAATGCTGCATAAACTCAAACCTAGCACAGCTTTCCAGTATGGATTGTACAATCTCTCGCTAACTGGATTCTGATCTGAGCAATCTGCTTTTGCACGACTGAAATATGGCTTCTTTCCAAGTGCAAATTTCCCATTGTCTTGGGAATTAAGTGTTGCATCACGCACTATCTTTTCCTTTTAGATTTCTGAGTATTGTCATGTACTGGGGAACAATAAAAGCTATGAATAGATTTCATCATATTTAACTCTACTCACTTCTTAACAGTGCTATACAATCTTGTAGCAAGTATATACAAGTGACCTCTTAATCTCTTGTTTACTCTTTAAAATGTACAGATTGATTCCTTTAGTTTATGTTTCTTGATTCCTTCAGTTTATGTATCTTCAGGGCAGAAATCCTTAAGCACCATTTTAAAACCTGTTTTAGAACAGAGATTCTAAATTAAATTAAAAAAAACTGAACACAAATAGTTGTTTTAATGGAATATAAGTACATCCTAATCACATCTTGGTCATTTTTAAAGCAATTTTGCTGACATTCTCTCTGAGGTTTATTGACTCAGTTGGATATTTTGGTATGTTTTCCAGAGTTTGTAAATTACACACCCAGTTTATAATTCTATTTGGGATAGATTTGAGATAGTTTTAAAATAGTTCATTAACAGAATGATAAATGTTTTTTGTTCTACTTCAAATGTGTCTTTCATTGTTTTTCCAAAAACTAGGTATCCTTCAATATAGATATAGATTAGAGTAGCGGTTCCCAAATCTGAATAAATTATTCACAATTGATAATGGTGATTTTACCTTGGGTAACAGCACACGAATCCCCTTACCAATCACAATGGAGACATTTACTGATTTTCTGATAAGCAGTGTTGGGTAATGAAGGGAAAACGTTTATTGAACACTGGATCATTTTAGTCAGGCATATTTTATGATTCTACCATATTTCACATTTGCAAAAAGACTTGTTAAGAGGAGGATCGATCTAGTTTATACTGCCTCTTTTGAAATTGGTTCTAAGAGAGCTCATGGCATATATCAAATCATGAGTGATTGAGGGTGTACCTTGGCTTGGTACACCCATATAACACCTATCCTCCGCGAGCTGCATTGGCTGCCTGTGGTATTCCGGGTGCAATTCAAGGTGCTAGTAACAACTTTTAAAGCCCTACATGGCTTAGGAGCAGGGTACCTTTGAGACTGCCTTCTGCTACCTTATCTCTCCCAGCGCCCAGTTGGATCCCACAGAGTTGGCTTGCTACGGGTTCTGTCAGCCAAACAATGCCGGCTGGCGGGTTCCCATGCTAAAGCCTTCTCTATGGCAGCGCCGACCCTCTGGAACCAGCTCCCTGCGGAGATCAGGACCATCCACACTCTGTTGGCCTTCCCTAAAGCCACAAAGACCTGGCTTTGTCGGATGGCCTGGAAATGATGTGCCCCCGCACCCCGGATATATGTTTGTGGTTAGATTTTTTTACATTGTATATTGTTGTATTTTATATTGTTGTAAGCTGCCTCGAGTTCCCCTTAACTGGGAAGAGAGGTGGGGTATAAATTTAATAAATAAATAAATAATAGGACTCATGGAAAAGTTAATAAAAGCACATTCAAATTGTGTCTTCATTTCTGGATTCACAAAATGATTATTGAAGCTGGTTATTGAATCATTATAGGGCAAGAAATACTATACAAGTACATTTCAGTTCTCGAACTTATGGGAATATTATATATCCAATTTGGTTTGGCACTGCAAGCCATAGCCTTAAGGAGAGAGTAATAGATCTTGACTATGATCAGGAAGTAAAATTGCCCTTTTATTTAGATCTGGGAAAGCTAGAGCTACATTTAAAGGCAGAAGAGAAAATTGCACAATTGATTCTTGGAGACAGTGGAACAGTGATAGAAAATTTTTGGCTGTACCAGAGTGAAAGTATTGGTAAAAGGAGGGATGGGACAATTGAAAGCTGGAGAGGTATTGAATCTTACTGGATAGTTAAGCTTCATATATTTTGTTGTATTGGGGATCTCCTATAACGGGTGTCAAACTCAAGCCCCGCGTGTCAGATCCACGGGGTGGTTAAATCCAGCCTGAGGGGCTAGCCTGGAACTATCAAAGGACTGGCCTGTGATGCCTCTGACAGCTAAAATGGGCTGTGTGTAGGGGCCCCCGGTGTCTCATTTTTACCCTCCAAGGTCTCCTGCAGCACTCTGCCAGTCAGTGGTAGGATTCAAATAATTTAACAACCGGTTCTCTGCCTTAATGACTGGGTGGGCGTGTCTGGATGGTCATGTGACTGGGTGAGCGTGGCCAACTTGATTGGTCTCGCCCTTAGGAAATTTCTCCTTAGTCCAACTCACAATAAAATAGCACAATAAAATAGCACTGTTCCAATATTTGGAATAGAATAGAATAACAGAGTTGGGGGGAGAGAGAGAGAGAGTGGGGAGAAAGAGAGAGAGCGCTGCAGGAGGCCACACACAGATCCCCACACACACCCTATAACTAAAGCTGCCTTTTCATGTGATAGGCCTTCATAGTGGTACGTACTTTACATTAGCTGTATTATGTTCTGCTATTCTGATATATTGTAATAGTAGATGGGAAGAACCTTGGGAGATGGGGTGAAGAGATGTTGCCTAGAGAATGGTCAGATAAGAGACAGTACAGCCTGCAGCTATATAGCAGGTGGGGCAAGGGGCTCAGAAGGAAGGGGTCAATGGGAGAATTGTACTTTCAGACTTGCACGATTCTATTAACGTAGCTTTACACTAAAGCAGAATTAGTTCATGTTTAGAATCATGTTTCCTGTCAGGTCTACCTGGTAAGGCTGGAAAATATGATAGTGAGTTCTAACATTACGATTGGACATCTAACATAATGACCATGGCTGCATGTAGTAACCTGGCTATCTTCCTGCCGCTTGTTTGTAATTAACAGGTAGCAGAATTAGAGTAAAAATATATCTGCTGGATTTGGAGGTCAACACCCCTCCATTCATAAGGAAGGGGGAGAGGGGAACTGGGCCACATGAGTGGTGGGCTGCTGCGCATGCACATGCAACTCAACTCATGTGAATGGTGGGTCAGCACGCATGTGTACATCTCAACTTGCACAAGTTGAGCTGAGAGTGTGTGTGTGCTGGCCCTCCGCTTGCGTGAGTCAAGCTGTGTGTGTACACAGGTGCACCACTCATGCAGCCCACTTGCAAGTAGGCTGCGGCCTAGTAATGGGCTGCGGCTCAGAGGTTGGGGAGACCCCTGCATGCATTGGATGCATTACTGAACAATGCCCATCCTCAGAAGTTCTTTTATATTAAATCACAGAACCTGGAAAGGAAAAGGGAAAGAGTGCTAAAAATCTGCCTACTAAAAGTGGTGCAGCATGGACTTTTGCTATGGTTTGTCTCTCACATCTGTCATGGCTGATCAGAAAAGGATCTCTGATATAAGTAAATAGAAATAATAAAGTTTTGCCAACTATAATTAAGCTGATGTCTACTGTCCATTTCATTTTTGAAATCCAGTGATTGGCAGTCACAGCCAACAAGAAAAGGCATTGGGAAATTGGAGGTTTAGTGGAATGGCACTGTCATAGTTTTGGGGTTCCCAAATCCAGCGATTATGTGCTGGATTTTTTAGTTTTAGTTTTAACCTTTGTTGCACCACTCTGCAAGCCATTTAAAGCCCCTGATAATTAGTGGCATAGAGGCCTTAGTAAGTAAGTAAGTAAATTAATAAATAACAGGTGGCTGCTTCAAGTGATACATGTTAATAGACTACTATGGCTAAATTGCTTTTGACAAATGGGGAAGTTCCCATGCCAACAGCAGCGCTATGTTTGGCAGTGACTTGAAAATTCTTTGCACAAAGGATGAATCATTCTGTGCTTCCTTTTATAAATATATTACATGCCTAACATGTAGGGTGCACTTAATTCAGCAAGGAAATAATTGGTTTTCAGACAGAAGAAGAGTTGATGATCATGATGTATTGCTAAGAAGGCAGGAAAATAGACTTGCCCTGCCTAATGGGTCACAAAATATTTTCCCCCTCCTTAATACCTTACCAATGGATAATTACAATGCCATCCATTAGCAGCAGTAAACATTGCCCTCCTCTTTCCAGCAATTTTATGAGTTTAGGTGCAGATCCACCGTCTTTGAAAAACATGGTTGTCTAAAACTTAATAGGAAGGCCGCTACACATTTTCACTTGTAAAAACCAGTTACTTAAAAATAATAATAGGCTATTTTATCTTACTAGAAACTATCTGAAGGAGAGTTTCTAGTGTCCTTAGAAACCTTTTTCTTGACAAACTGAAGGTATTTACAAAGGCAATTTCCTTCTCGTGTTAAGCAGAATAGCATGAACAATTTTGGACCTTTCCCCATTTTTTTTTTTTTTCATTTTCTTTTCCATGCATTGGTCCCATTAAAAACTGTTTAGGGCATGCTTTCCTCATTAAAATATTTCCAATTGAATTGGAGAGGCTGTAAAGAGCTGTCAGAGTTCATTCGAGATACCTTTTAAAAAGGAAAATGGATTAGGGTTTGCTTTTTTTTTCATTTTGTTTTCTGAAACAAATAGAGGCTGTTCATTTTTAGATGACAGTCAAATAAAGTCAGACCCCCCCCCTCCCCTTTACCAGATGCAATTAGCAAATCCACACAGAAGGATTTAGCCTAGAATTGTGGATTTGGAATAGGAAACCCATCTGGTCTCTACACTGTTAACTTTTTGGTGCAAAGCCAAGAATTTGCCATTGTCACCAACTTTTTAGAATTCATAGGCATTGTTTAGTTTCAAATTCCTTTCTTGCATGCTTTTCTATTATTGTAAACTATGACATATATTATGGTATTATTCTAGCATGTGTTTGGCATTCTACCATGCTTTAATTTGTACAACAACCAGTTACAACAGCCAGTTACCTCTAAGACAGTTAAAAATTACCCTAGATAGCCATTAAATATTGGGGGTTTTTTTCTTACTGGGAAATTTTTAAATGGTACATTCCTGGAAACTTGAAATAATACAGCTGATGACCTCTAATATTCAGTGTATTCCTATCCATAGATCCATAGTCATAAATGCCAGCAATCTGACTTTCCTACTATTTAGTTCCTGATACAATAGTCAGTTTATTTGCTGCTAATTTCAGTGATAAATTGAACCTATTTTATGCACTGTCATTTATTCCTCATCGTCCAATTTCCATCATCCAATTTGTCCACTTTCAATTCGAAAACAACCATCAGGCAGGTAGAATATTCAACTACACGTAATCTTGGGAATCAGTATCAAGGACATACATCCTATCCAACAATTTGGTATAAAATGTAAAAGAAGCCAGTAAGTGCAGACGTTTCTGAAACTGAGGAACAGAGACTATAAAAGAAAATAAAGAATGTAATAGAATCACTGAAAGAGCAGCACAAAATGGCAAGCTCCATGCGATCAGGTAGTATTAAAAAGGTTAGAACACTGACTGCATGAGCCCAAATTAATTCATTTGGATTCTGCTTCTGAATGTAAATGAGGTGACACCGACATTGCCTACTGTGTTTCCCCGAAAATAAGACCTTGTCCTATATTTGTTTTGCCACCAAAACAGGCACCAGGTCTTATTTTCAGGGGATGTCATCCACTGACTAACCTACTAGTTAGGGCCACACGTATATTGGGCATATGTGTAAAAATCAAGGTAGGTCTTACTTTCAGAGGAGTTTGTATTTTATTTTATTTATTTATTATTATTTTATTAGTTAGATTTATATCCCGCCTCTCTTCCCCCAACGGGGAACTCGAGGCGGCGTACAACAATAATAATGTGCCCTGAACAATAAAATCCCACTCATTCACCACACACAATCAGTTGTTTACCAGATAAGAACTGAAACCCTATTATTACTTTCCTTGTAATACAGTACAAATCAAACCTTACATTACTTAACTGTTTTTTGATATTGGTAATAACGCTCAGTTAAACGGCACTTCATAACAAACTAAATGTATGATTTATTTCCCAATAAAAGAACAAAATATATACTTAGCTTTCCCACAAAGATCAGTTCTAGCCATCTCCCCAAATACTAACATGTTCCAGATGCATGGATGTGACTCTTCTAAAAAGCACAGAGTGACTCCTTTCTCAGTATAGCCTTTCATGCACTCATCCAAACATCATTTCTTTCTAACTATATAAAATGCAACACCATAAAGGGACCAACACTTTCTTTACTCCCACCCACCCAAAACTGACATTGGAAAAGGCCTTCTTTGATCAGTATTAAAATTACATGAAATGACATTTCTAATCTGGGAAATTTATTAGTGCTTATCTTTTTGGAAACTCTGATATTATATATAGTACTATTTAATAGTACTATAGTACTCATTACTATTAGCACTATATAGCATTATATATATGTAGTACATCTTTTTTGAAAGTTACATGATTAATAGAGTATTAATAGGTGATACAACTATAAGAAGGATTGGTTGAGTGACTATACCCAGAGAGTACTTATAAATGATTCCATATCACCTTGGAAAGCAGCATTGAATATATAATTGAATATAATATAGTGCTCAGTCCTAGCTTTTAATAATGTTTAACATTTTTAATAAGGATATAGGTGTATGGGTTGTATGTATTATCAGATTTGCAGATGACATGAAATTAGGAATGACTAACATTATAGAAGATGAAAAAAAACTAATAAGGCAAAAGTCCTACATCTAGGGAGAAGAAATGAAAAGCATGAGTGCAAAACCAAAGAGAGTTGGATAGTAATACCTGTGACAAGAACACAAGTGTTCTTAGCTTATCACATGTTGAATATGAGCCAATAATCTGATACAAATGCTAAAAAGGCAAACACTATTTTCGGGATTAACAACAGTACACAGTCAGTATTATAAGAACTAATTGTCCAATTCTTCTCTACCTTGCCCATGGCTCATTTGAAATACTGTGTCCAGTTCTCAGCACTGCAGTTTAAAAAAGGCATCAGTTAACTAAATCAAGTTTTTAAAAAGGGGTACCAAAAAGGTAAAAGGGGAACCCTAACCCTATACTATGCAGAATGCTAAATAAAATATGGTATATTTTGCCTGGGTAAGAATTAGGGAAGGTATAATAGCAGTATTTCAGAGAGTTCAAAGGATGAAGGCAGTGGTTGGAATGCAATATTGCAGGCTGACTCTGCCTACTGCCAGGAGTTCAATCTGATTAGCTTTCCCTTTTAAGAGGATGATGATGATGATGATAATGATTGTCACTTTACCAGAAAATAATTACCTTCCAACCCAGATAGTTCAAGAAGTACAGTTCAGCTTAATTTGTTTTGGAATTCATGCTGAATAAATTGCACCAGTATCCCCAATTGTGGGATAAATTAAACATTCAGAAAGAAAGGAAATCACATCTTTACTCAGAATGTATTAAAAAGAAAGCTATTTTGCAATTTTGGCATTAGATGGAGGAGACAAAATTGTAAAATAAATATGGATATGGATATGGATATCATACAGAGTCTCAGTCCTTCTCATACAGAAAGAATTGCCTCCATTTCTTTAAACTGGACAGACTGAGTTAACACTTCCTCAATATGAGGGACAGACACAATACAGCATTGGTGCACTCTAATCAATATATGCAAATGAAGTCCCCTCTTTGCACCTCTACTCCATCAGTGGGCACAGATGAAAGTGCAAGTAATTAAGAACTTGCTTCAGTGATACTGAATTTAAATCAGTTTAATAAGAAATTGTCAGACTTCAAGTCTTTTGGGCTTCCACAGAAGACAAGCTAGAAACTTTTAAGGTCACCATTCATGACTTCAAAAGATGACTCTGTGTCCTCGTCAGAATTACTATATTACTGACTTACTACTCAATCAATCTAGCACCCAATCAAATTTGATCATAGGGTCAATGAGTGCTTAAGAGCAAAAACCTATAACCATGAGGCAATAAAAGTCCATGTGTCAGAATGAATTGCTGTTGAAATTTGCCATGTTAGTGATAGCAATAACAACACTGAACATAATAAATAGGGTCTGTCCATGCTTTGAAATGATTCATAAGAAGGCTTTCAGATCTAGTACAAGCACAGCACTTCTTCACTTATTAAAATAGTTCAAATTTGTACAGGCCTCTAAATGAGTCTTAAAAATGAAACCTGCAGCTTTTTTAAAGATTTGCATTAACTATAAGTGGATTCTTTAAAACAGTGGCATTTAGGTAATTTAGAAAATATGTAGCAAGAATGTTGCATCTTCCACTACGTTTCCCTATTTTCTATTGTTTTGGAGGAATTGATATTTTGCAGTCTAACCCATCTGCAAGTCTTTTTTTTTTAAACAAACAGCCATGACATCAAAAAGAGCATTTCTTAGGAGCTGGAAATGTTCATGTGGACAATTGAAAAAGGTCAGGCTACTTTAATAAACAGCAGAGAAGGTCTATAATTAGATGTGATGCAAAGCACTTCCTCTAAATCATTTTTGGAGTGTGCACCAACATACTGAAATTAACCCCTTTTAAAGATAGTCTAAGCCTATCCTAGCCCACACTGCAGTAGGACATCAATAAAAAATGATTACGTGCTGCAATTGAGGTAGAAAACCTCTCTGCATCCTTCCACTTGAAGAGTAGGCTCGGGTGATAACTTGCCCACCACCAATCTCAGAAAACTATCATATCAAATATTCTCCTCACAATAGAATAATTTCTATGCGTGCATTGATTGGTTTATACCAAATGGAAGAGAATTCAGTCATGTAAGTTTCCAATTACAGCATAAAGAAATATAGTCCAACATTTGCCAAAAATATATTCTGTTTACAACTATCAGCGATTGTTCCACCTTTATTTTGGGAGTTTGGGGTGTTTGAGGAAAAAAAATGTAGAAGAGCTGCATACAGGAAAGGAAGAAAATATCTGTGAACTCAGAATTGTGGTGCCTAATTTAATTCATACAGTAGGTCTATTTTACATGAGGGGGAAAAATCTGCTTGGATTCTGAATTTAAGGAAAGTAGAAATAGTAATAGGGCTGCAGTTGAGATGAAATTATCCACAGTGGAAAGATGATTAAGGTAAAGTGCTTGCTGTTCAGAAAAACATCAGTGCCCCAAAACAATGGAAAATAAGTCTCATAGGTGCTGCCCATTCTGGCCTTTTATTCACTAGTCCCAGGACTGGATTTTTATTGTGAAAAAAAAAAACAAGAAAGATAACAGGAAAATCAGAAGACAGGAAAAATTTGGCGACACTGGGGACTTAGGCTGTTTAAAAGTAAATAAAAATTAAACATTGATTTGTGTATGAGTTGTAGCTTCCCTATCAAAAACCCTGTAAAAACTCCTCTCCCCAAATCTTTCACGTTTGATCTGCTGTAGTCTGACTTTGATCCCTCCTGGTTGCCATCATTAAATTGCTGATCTGAAATTTCATGTTAATATCATTCTATTCTGCCAACTGTATCATAATTTTTGTTGTCCTCTTTTTATGACTGAACATGAATTGTAATTTTTCATCAGTCATTTGCAGATATTGCGTGGTAAATATATTTTATGGTTTTACTTCCCTCTATTAACAGCCTCTCCTAACAACTGCATTTTATCACGTCCTAGCTAAACGTTCATTGGTGTCATTCATTGCTGACTGGCAAGGGAGAAATGTTTCCTATGGAATGCTCATTTCTGTAACTCATAGCTATTTTAATGGTATATAAGCCTAAATGCTATTGCTATTAAGCAAGGGTTGTCTCAGCTCAGATAACTTTGGGGAGCGGGGGGGGGGGAATATGGCATGTTGAGATGTTTCTTAGCATCCCTAAATGCCTTTCATATCCTTAACAGTACTTACAAAGGCCCAATGGTATCCACGTGCTCCTAAGCAGGCGGCAGCAGCACCAACCACAGATTAGACTGCTGGATGCTGACAGAAATTATCCTTAGAGACCCACAAGACAATTTTAGCAGTTATAACAAAAGTCACATTAAACTCAGCTGTGCATACTCCCAAGTAACTATATTGTGGAAGAATATTCCAATTAAAAAATATAAAAACACACTCAGTTACATATTCCAACTGCCCCTACCACACAGAAAACATCCACATTCAAAAAAAGTAACAGAAATTTCAGGATGTTGCTTTCAAATAGCATCACCAAGCTTGTGACTTAAATCTGGCAATCAAAGAGAAAATACAAATAATCCCTTACACCCAATTAAAATTGTTAATCTTTTCTCCCCAAAACATAAACTATGTAATGTTTTTCTGTAAAGCATGATAGATGAATGAATAATCATGGCAAAATGAGAAGCATTAGAAGGAGTGGATACCCTTGAGTAGGTGTTCAAAGGTGCTGCAGAAGCATTACAGAGCCTCGGTGGTGCAGTGGTTAAATGCAGCACTGCAGTCTCTGCTGACTTGTTCAGCAGGTTGTCAGATCGA
>JANHGC010003227.1:131666-146050 GCA_027560395.1 Boaedon fuliginosus | reverse complement strand
TTTATTGGATATGCTTCCAGTACAAAGGGATACCATTCCTGGACAGCAGTGGGAGAGTTGTGGTATCCAACTCCATGACCTTTGCAGAGGAGGATGGATGGACACGCCTCTACTGCAATGACTTTGGGGTCTACATGATCATTCCTGTTGATCAGGGAAGAATGGTGGGGTATAAATTTAATAAATAAATAAGTAAGTAAGTAATACATATCCGGTGAGCCAAGTGGTGAATCCCCTACACAACACAAACAGAAGCAAGTGCACCTGTTACCCATGGGAAAAGAACCAGGAAGGAGAAACATACTCAGCAGACAGACGACTCATCTGTTCCAGCTGCAAAGGCCTCACCACCTGAACCAAGGCCTACAGCAGAGGTGACAGCTGCTCCACAATGCCCACGTCTCCTGGCCATCAGAGCAGGAGATGAGAACCATGGCAAGTGGAAGGAAGTTAGGAGGTACAAACACTCCACCCTGGGAGTCCCTTCTAAGAGGCTTGATGAGGAGTTCATAGCAGTCATGAACTCCATCACCACAGCACCCACAACATATTCCAAAGTCCTCAACCTGCCAGATGAGGAGCAGAAAAGATAGAGGGTCTCAATGTAGAATGAGATGGCCAGCCTCAAGCAGCTGAAAGTCTTCATACCCAAGGAGCTTCCTAAGGCAAGAAGACTATTGGGACTAGATGGGTATATAAGCTTAAACCACTACCAAATAACAAGAGCTTATACAAAGCCAGGCTCATGGCCCAGGAATTCTTGCAGACTTACATCCAAGATTAATGCAAGGCATACTCACCCACCATGAGAGTGGGCTACAGAAAATAACCTGCTGACAAATGTGTGTTTGTCAAGTGGTCAGAGGAGGAGGTACAGAAGGTCCATGTTTATGTGGATGATCTCTACATATAGGCCCAGGTCAGATCAGCAGCAGCAAGTTTGCCAGAACTTTAGGAAAATAATTCACCTTAAAGTTCCTCACTCACATGGACAGATATCTGGGAATCCACGTCACTAGGACTGAGACAGGATTTGCATTGTGTCAGAAAAAGAAGATAGAGCAGCTCCTCGACAATTGCAGGATGACCAATGCCAAGCCAGTATCCACCCCAATGTAAACTGACCTCTGGGGGCTCACCCACAAACAGAGCCCAGAGTTTGAGCAAAATACCCTGTACAGGTCGGTGGTATGCTCGTTGCTCTATATCAGTAACTGGAGCAGTCTGCACATCGCCCTAGTAGTAAATTTGCTTGCCAGACACATGGCTGCACAGCTGTGGGATCAGAGTGTCAGCTGTGGGATCAGAGCCAGTGCTACCATCTTGCTAGATACCAGGGACATGGCCTGTCTGCTTGCGCAGATGCAGACTGGGCCAAGACCCAAAGACCAGGAGGAGCACCTCAGGCTTCCTCATTCTCCTCAATGGCTGCCCCATCCACTGGCATGTGGGGCAAAAGAAGTTCATCTCCTGCTCATCTGCAGAATCTGAGTATGCCTGCCTGTCAAACACTGCCAACGATCGGCCATGGTTCGACTCTCTGGTTACCAGTTTGTGGGAGCCACTACTACTTCCACTGCACATAATGGAAGACAACACCAGGGCCATAGGGATATCCAGGGCACTTTCTGTTGGACCAAGGTTTAGACACATAGATGTTAGGTATAGAAATGTGAGACAGCTGGCTAAAATGGGTTTCATCACCGTTATTCATTGAAAGATTCTTAAGCAGGTGGCTGACATCTTTAAAAAATCTCTGCCTAGTGAAAGGCATGAATAACTTGTGTAATAAGCTGTGTCTGACTCTGTGATTGTAATAATAGTACATGCATGTTTGGCCTAGTGTAGGTTGGTGGGGCAGTAGAAGAGGATTGTCACACAAAAATGTGTGCCTGCGAATCTGACGAGGTGACGCTGACGGAGGAGACGAGCGAAGAGAAAGGTGAGGTGGAGAGAAAGATGATGGCAGAAGGAACTAAGCAAGGAAAGGACATTCAGGCATACTTTGGAAAGAAAGAGAAAGAGCCCGAGAAGTTCCCCCGGAAGGGGTGAAGAGAGGCGGGATATAAATCTAATAAATAAATAAATAAATAAATAAAACAAGTTAAAAGAAAAAAAATACTTCCAAACTGAGTGGCAAGAAGAGGGAATGAACAATATGCGAGGGAGGAATTCAGTGAGGAGAATGGACAAAGAAAAAAAAAGTGGCAATAGGAATTCAGTGAGGAGAATGGACAAAGAAAAAAAAGTGGCAATAGGAAAGAAGATGAGATAAAGGGGTAGCAGGAGGGGAACGACCTTTTGGAAAAGGAGAAAGAGGGACGAAGGGGTGAAGAGAGGCGGGATATAAATCTAATAAATAAATAAATAAATAAATAAGGGCGGGGAAAACTTTAGATAGATGAAACAGATTTTAAAGCTTTAATAAATTGTTAGATTGTAAGGATATTTTATATGTTACTTAGTTAGAAATGTGAAACCAATTAGTATTTTTAATGCTGGAAATTAACTAGTTAGAAGGGGTAAAAGGAGAGGGGTAATGATATATACTTTTAGTCATATTGCTTTTTTTCTTTTTTTTCTTTTCCCCTCTTCCTTTTGCATTTTCTTTTTTCTATTCTTTCTTTTTATAGGTTTTCTTCAATTATTGTTTTTAAATATTAATTGATAAAATGAATATATATAGTAAGGGATAGGAGATGAAGAGTGTATAACCCCGGAAACACCAGAATGGATGAAATATATGTTCAATATGTTTTTAAATTTTGGAAAAATCAATAAATGTTTTACAACAAAAAAAAAAGAAAGAAAAGAAAAGAAAATTCTAGATTGCACAGAAATGAATAGGTTAACACTGGCAATTAAAGAAAAAGAAGACACAGAATACTATAAAGTATGGCAAATATTTTATGATTGGCTAGAGAATAGATATGAAAAAGTATAACAGAAAATATAGAAAATAGAAAAGTGAGAAAAAGATTTTATTGCTTGCCAACTTTGAAGGCCATCTCCAAACCTAACTGCCCTCCTCCTATTGGCTGACTTTTTTGGGGTGGTGGGTGGTGGTGGAATCATTTAATGCTGGTTAGGTAAGCTCCAATTTCCTCCAGAGTAACTGGTAACACAATACACAGTCTAGAAACGTTATTTGAAATAGGTGCTTTGTAAACAATAAATATGCATCAGAATCCAAATATAGGGTTCCAACTTTAGGTGACATTTATGGCTGCTTATTTTGTTTCTACTACTAGTAAAGAAATGAGTGAAAAATCATTATTTTTATAATTATTCCTGAACTGGTGTGTGTAAAAGGCAGTACTGATCATTGATCACAAGAACAGGCACTAAGCATCAGATCCATAGTAGCATGGATTTACCACCCTAAATAGAACCCAAGGGGTAGATCAGTGTCTCTCAGTTGAAAGGTGTATGGACTTTAACTCCCAGAATTCTCCAGCTAGCCATCAAGGAGTTTCCACAGAAGATCACGGAGAGTAATAGAGCTAAGAATCTGTGGGAGTTAAGGATCCAGAAGGACAGGCAGGCATTAGATAATCAACCAAACAGTGTAGTAGTAGACAAATTAATAGACAAAGACCAGAAGAGCTTGGGAGGCCAGGCAAGTGGTGCGAGACAAAGTGCCACTCGACATGAGAGATGTGTAGTTGGCCATGCCCACCCACTCATGGCCACCCACTCATGACCACCCACCCATGACCAGCCAGTCACATGACCACCAAGCCACACCCACCAAGCCACACCCACAGAACCAGTAGTAAAAAAATTGAATCCCACCACTGATTGCTGACCTTTGCTTGATTAGGTTTACTTCAAACAATTGCATTGAGCTGGATCCCACTGAGCTGGATTAATTTCATTCTGCCTTTGTTGAGTAAAAATTCTTTCCCTTTCATTAGTGATAAGGTTAATGGGGCTATGTCTCAGAAGGGAAGAATTTTTTAGACATGATGGGATTATGTAAATGGAATACTTAACCTACTATCTGTCATGTCCACAGGGGTAGGAAAAACATTTCTCAAAAAATAATTACCATTTTATTTCAGCCATAACACTTCTTAGGAACCCAGACTGCTGATGCAGAACAGTTACCTTGATACATTTTTCTGAAAATTTTAGAGGGATACATTTCCACCTGAAACCAACTGTTTCAAGAAATAAGTTGAGAATGTATGAGTGTGTTGGCACCCAAATATAACCTTCCTACTTTTCAGAACTGCTGCATAATATGAACTGATTATGAATAATGTTTCATATAAAAAAATGTATTAGTGGCTATAGCTATTGGCCTATAGCACTAGCAGTAGCACTAGACTTATATACTGCTTTATAGTGTTTACAGCAGAGGTCACCAATCAGTGGTCCATGGCATTCTCTCTCTCTCTCTCTCTCTCTCTCTCTCTGTGTATCTCTGCGCATCTTTCTCTCTCTGAAAGCAAGGCTGGGCCAAGCCGGAGAGCTTTCCTCAGGGCTGTTTGCTACTTTCTTATCCTTTGCTGAGGAATGAGAGCATACATACCAAACCTTCTCCTCCTCCCCCACTCCTTCTCCTCTTGTGACAGGGGCTGTGGGCAGCCGGGAGGGTGCGCACGCATGGGGAGACCTTTGCACTTTAGCCAAGCCCCATTCACTTGAGGAAGATCTCCCCGGTCAAAAGAGGAGAAGGAGGGGGGAAGAGGGGGGAGCCTCCACCGTTGCTCCACTCATTCCTCACTAAGGATGGATTTCCAACGATAAGAAAGTAGCAAACAGTCCAAAGGAAAGCTGTCCAGATTGGCTCAGTCTTGGCTTTCAGTGAGAGAAAGACACACACACACACACACACACACACCACGTGTGCATGAGAGAGATAAACACACACACAGAGAGATAAACATACATACACATACACACACACAAACAGATAAACACAGATAAAATAAAGGAAGGAAGGTAAAATCAGAGGAGGGGGAAGGAAGGTGAAATCAGGAGGGGGGAAGGAACGAAGGAAGGTAAAATCAGAGGAGGGGGAAGAAAGGAAGGTGAAATCAGAGGAGGGGGAAGGAAGGGTTAGGGAGTGACGTGCTGGATTCATACTGGTGGTCCCTGGGATTTAAAATTATGAATTTGGTAGTCCCTGAGATCAAAAAGGTTGGGGACCTTTGTTCTATACAACTCACCACTGCCAGTTTGCTATGGGACAACTTGACATGGGACACATGTTAATACTGAAGAAATAGTGGAATAGAATAATTTAAGAAAGGATGCCAAAGGAAGGACAAAATGAAATGTGAATAACCAAAATTAAAAGAATGTTTTAATTATTTTAGATAGCTAAATTGGATTGTTGAATTGTCCTGCAGCAAATTATCCATGGCGAGTAATTCCACGGTGAATTGGCCGTGGCAAGTTGACCATGGCAAGTTGGCTGCGGCAAGCTGTCGCATTCCACTCTGAGGACCTACTAGCTAACTTTTCTTGTCTCACAATAGATCCATTTTTGTATCTTGGGTGTTCCTTCAGACAAATCCCAATTGGAAAATTATATCGCTCCTTTCTGATCATGGCACTAACATACCCTGGTAATATTTTCTGCCTTGGTCTCATGACAATGCTTTCATCTCATCCCCAATCTATAGGTGAGTCAACTTTAAGTCATCTGTGGCTGTACCAGGGTTACAGTAGTTGTTTCCCTTTGCAGCCCAGTGTAATGCAATAGAGCATAAGCTTCCTAATGCTTTATCATACCTTTGTTTGGTCAGAAATCAATTAACTGTCAGCAGTTGGAGGCAAAATTCATAAGAACAAGTTAGGCTGGCAATTTACCCACTGATGTGAAGGTCTATGTTGTTGGAACAGATCAAGGAAGCAAGACCCTGATTTCAGGAAAGTTATCTTTCATGCTACTCTAGGATTAGAACAAAATCTTGGAAACCATCAGAGGAATTTCTCACTTAATGCATTCATTATAGTGGCAGCTAATTAAATTATTCCCAAACTTTTTCCCCAGGTTTCTTGCCACCTGAGTTGCATTATTTATGATGCAAGCTTCAGATTGATCTCATCTTGTCTCTTTATTGTTTATATCTGCTTTTTCTTCCGTTTCTATTGTAGCCACTGCATAAATTCTGCACTGAACCAGCCCTTTCTGGGTTAAATATCTGCCTCAACTTTTACAAAGCAAGGGGTGCTGTTTCTCAATCGCTTTTCCAGATCGATAGAATAGAGTCCATTGGAGTTGGGTGGCCAATAAATTTAAATAATTAGCCTCCCCTCGGACTTAAAACTCACACTACATGCAGCTGTTTAAGATGGGCCTTTTCTGCAGACTACAAATTGTTGCTGTTTTTTTAAACTTCCCTTTAACAGTTGGGTTTCACTTGGGTTTTGTAATTCAGACGTGTTATTTGCTGTTATCATTTTCTCCTGGTTACAATTTTGATTTTAGCAATGCTTTTACTTGCAGATGTTTTAACTGTTGCACATTTTTGCTGGATTGCTGTAAAATGTCATGATTCTTTATTGATTTGCCCATTCACAAATAGAGTAAATAAATAAAGCTCACGCTGGCAATGCTTTCTACAACAGGTTAGCACTTCATCTCAGCAGTGGGAAGAAAGATTGCTGGGTAGGTGGATAGCAGACTGTTTATTTTAGGCTGCATTTAGCCCTTAATTCTAGTTTTCTGCAAATATGAGACATTTTTCAGAACTGCTTGATGTACAGTAAATATTCAGCACCCTGTTGTATTTTCAAATGACCATGTTATCCATTTATATGGTAGTCAATTACAGTCATTGATTATATGGAAGGAAAATATGTACAAGGGAACTTAAAAACAATTTTTGAAAGAGTTACTAATGACTTTAAAATCTTTTGTTTTCTCTCTATCTTTTGAATTTTAAAAAAATAAGTTGGAGAAATGTCAGGCTTCTTTCCTCAGAAATTGCAATGTTTTATTCTGAGTGACAGGATCACAAGGTGACAAGATAGGTAAGATCACTTCATCCTCTAGGTGGCAGATACCATATTTAAATAATTTCCTTATTCAAATATTTCCCTGCAAGTAAAAAAAAAAAGAGTACATCAGAGAGTAGTACTGCTCAATTTTTCTCTGTGTTTTCCATTTGCAGGAATTTCTGGTTTAGAAAAATCTACATAAATTTAATTGTTGCTGCTATTCACAAAATTAGCTTCTGTTTTACCCCCTAATTATTGTAGATCAAACTTCAGTTCCACAGCCTATTTGGTTACTTTGGATTACAAGAAAGCAACATAAAAAGAATCATAGGAAATAATCATAGACCTCCATGATTCAGTTAACAATGCTCTCAGGATGTCTAATTATCTGAAGGTCTAAAAATGCTTGCCCATATTGAAATAATATCCCAATAGGTCTATTTTTTTTTCTGACATTCATTTTCACTGCACTAAGAATCTTGAGCCTCTGATACCAGATTTTTTCCCCTTTAGTTCACTGAAAGTGAACATTGGGAAAACAATCCTTTGCAACAAAAATCCAGCCAGAATTACTTTCTCTATACACATTAGTCCTTAACTTGTACCTAAAGATTCAATTATAATATTCCCTCAGGTTGGAAACATCTGGACCAGAAATGCCCTTGGCACTGGGTTGCATATCTTCCTCCTTCATCAAGCAGCTGCAGAATAATGAAAGAGCTTAACCACCAGGGGACTTCTTACCTTCTTAAAAACCAATTAAATATCTTCTGTTGAGGCTCACGGCCCTCAAACATGTCAGTTCACTATGACAGGAGGAGGAAATGAAGATAAACGGAACCTCAAAAATATGTGACCCACATGGCTCAAATGACTTCAAGCCAAGGATTCACCGTAGAGCTCAAACCAATCATATTTCAAATGACATACTTTTTAACCAAGCAGGGCACGAATTCTAGAAAGAAAAAATAGAACCTTTGGCTTTCAGATGGAACCAGATTAATGGGTAAAGAAACCATGGCTAACCTTTTTAGGCTGGCCATGTTTCTTGCTTTATAGGAGATATTTGAAGGACTGAAAAAGGACAATCCTTATCAACCAGCCCTCCAACTGAAAGTTGTCCGGTCCTGCCCCTGTTTCAAGGTAAATAATGAGTTACTCAAACTGTCTCTTAACATCTCCAAAAATAGGTATGCATTTTACCAACAGGTATGCATTTTATTAATACCATTTTATTTGGAAATGGGACTTCATACCCACTCGATACACTCTCGAGTTATTCTCCAACCACCATTTCACCCTCTACATTTCATCTTCTCCTATCTATTTATATTCCACCTTTATTCAATTTTTTAATAAGCAACTCAAGGCAGTGAACCTTACAAATACTCTTTCCGCCTATTATATTATGCTTTCTCAGATTTTGCAGCTGTAACTAAGAGCTAATTTTTCTAGTCTAATGGTAAAAATGCTTTTAAAACTGTTATTATGTATTTTGCATGTTTCCCCCCTTATTTCTTTGGCCTCAGCTTGTGGAAAGGGATTTATAAGGAACTCAAATATGTTGGCTTTTTCAAAGGCATTTTTAATGTGCATCTTTGCTAAGTACGCAGCTGTGAATCATCACAAGATTGTTTTTTTTTTTTTTAAAAAAACCCCATTCTTGTATATACTTCAAGATAAGCTATATGAAATGGCAGTCTCATTACATGCCTTTTCACAATGGTAAGTGGTTAATGACATTCAGCAGGGTTCAACCCTTAGTGTGGGTCTGAGGCTGCTATAATCAATTACCTTTATCAGCAGCTAGATAGGTAGTGTGTCTCTCATGGTGTTTTCTATGGTATTCAGTACTATTGACTGTTATCTTCCTGGATTGCCTATAAGGATGGAGACTGGAGGTACTGTTTTATCCTTCCTCAGTATTACTGAGAGTTTCAATTGGTGTGAGAAGATAACTTAGCTTGGTGGCATCCATCTTGTTGAATACTTTGTCTTCTATTCCTCCAAATAGCAACAACACTGTGTCTGCTATCCAATTCCCAGCAATTCCATACAAAGCTACTGGGAGAAGTCATCCCAAAATTTGGAGTGTGGTATTATGCATATATTATCCAGTCTAACATTACTGCTGATTGTATCAATTTCCTATCCTGATGCTGAACTGAAACAAGACCAGGATCTTGCTTACATTTTTGAATTCTTTCTCGTAATGAGTATTATTTCTGGATGGATAGGCATCCATCCAGAAATAGGCTCACTTCAAGGGTCTTTCTGAACTTATCTCTTCTTGAGCAGGAGGTTAAAACATACAATGAACAATTGCAAGCACTAATCTAGTGAAGGACCAGGGGAGACATGATAGCAGTGTTCCAATATTTGAGGGGCTGCCACAGAGAAGAGGGGGTCAAGCTGTTTTCCAAAGCACTTAAGGCCAGACAAGGAATAATGGATGGAAGTTGATCAAGGAGATATTCAACCTAGAAATAAGGAGAAATTTTCTGACACTGACAGCAACTAACGGCTTGCCTTCAAAAGTTGTGGGAGCTTCATCACCAGCTTTTAAGAAGAGACAGGACAGCCATCTGTCAGAAATGGTGGTTTCCTGCTTGGGCAGGGGATTGGACTAGAAGACCTACAAGATCCATTCTGTTAATCGGTTGAATTTCACATTTGTGAACTTATCTGGTCCAAGACTTTGTCCCATGCCCGTATTACCACCCTGCTGGACTACTATACAGGTAGTTGTAGACTTATCACCACAATTGAGCTCAAGATTTCTGTTGTTAACTGAGACATTTGTTAAGTGAGTTTTTCCATTTTACTTGCATTTTTCTTGCCTCAATTATTAAGTGAATTGCTGCAGCTGATAAATTAGTAAACCTGGTTGTTAAGTGAATCTGGCTTCCCCATTGACTTTGCTAGTAAGGTCGCAAAACATGATCAATCACGTTCTTAGGACACAGCAACCATCATAAATATGTACCAGTTGCCATGCATCTGAATTGTGATCATATGATCATGGGAATGCTACAAAGGTCATAACTGTGAAAAGTGGTCATAATGGTCACTTTTTCAGTGCTGTTATAAATTAGAACAGTCACTAAATGAACTGTTCTAAGTCAAGAATTATCTGCATTAGGTTTATCTTTAAAAATTAGTCCAAAATGTTGTGCCTTCTGTGCTACAGCACTTACTGCTAAGCGTATGTTGCACTTAGGCTATAGTTCCTACAAGTGCTTTCAGTTGCAAGTGCAAGTGCATTTAAATAATTATTTTGACCTATAAAATCCTTCATGTCATGGTAGGTGGATACCTGCAGGATCCAACCAGGATTGGCTCAACCCATTGAAGATGGTTCTTAAAATAGTGCATGCTCCAGAGAATGTTCTACTTATATTACTTATATTGGTCCTCTAACCCTTTTATCAAAAGTATTATTTTTAGATTGTGTTTTTTCAAGATTTATCACAGATTTTTTTTACAGTTTTCCATACTGTATCATGTAGGGCACTGAGAATCATTGGATTGTGTCAGGATAAAATGTGAATAAAAAAAATTGAAATCAAATAATTAGATACATTATACATAGTGAGTTCTGCACTACCTAAAATTAATACATAACTACCAATTGCGTTTGGGAAAAAAATGTCTACACTGCAACACTTCAGAGATGAAAAAGATTCCGGTGTCAGATCCAGAAGCCATATATTCAAGTTTATAATTGTTTCTAGTCTGCCACAATTAGAGCCTGGGAAATTGGGAGCGGGGAATTCTTAGTGAGTAGAATAATAGCCATAACAACATTCCTATAAATTTTATTATTATTTATTTATTTGGTTTATATCCCGCCTCTCTTCACCCAATTTGGGGAACTTGATGTCAAGGTTGAAGCTAGCCTGCACCTGGAACGGCAGATCTGAAGAATTGGCGCCAACGAAGTGAAAGTTGATTGGACCATGTGATGGACTTGTGGGTGCAGGGGGATAGATCTTTGATTCTGATTTAGGGAAGAGAAAACCCAGAACTTCAGATTCGGATTTTCCCAGATGTGCCAACATGAATTTTCTAATAAATTCTTACTTAGATGGACTATGTCTCTGGGTGGTGAATGAATATGGAGAGTTTACTTGGAATGCTGACAATATAGTTGTGCAAAGGGATCATGTCAAAGACAATTTTGCTGGTTGGAGACAAATGTAGGGTTATAAAACAAGATTAGTTCAGAGGTTACACTTTGAGGGAAGTAGCTTCACACAAAAGTATAGGACTTTTGTACAAGCATTTATCTCAAGTAGCTGTCAGAACACAGTACCCTAGCAGGATTAGTCATGATTGGGAAATTTAAAAGGTGGCAAACCTTTTGCTTAGATTACTCTAACAAGATAACTAGTAGGGTCTATCTGAATCCATGTTTTTATCCTCCATGCAACTTAAGGCTACCAGCAGCAAATAGCACTGAAGGCTATAGATGACCTTCGGTACAAGTGGTAGCATGTCAGTTGCTGAGCCGGAATGCCAGAATGCCCATGTTTTTCTTCTGGGCTTCTCAGGCTGACTTGCTGATTAAACAGCAGTGGAAGCAGCAAGACGGAAACAGGTGGCAGCAGAACCAACGGGGGCTAGGGGATACCTGAGAGACCTCTTGCCCCAGGAGATCTAAGGCCTAGAAGTGCCACTGTAGATATTTGATTTCGTCTAACGAAGTTCTGTTAATATTTTTAAGAATGAATGATGTGGCAAAGAATCAGTGTAATAAAGAAATAAAAAGCTAATTAGGAAAAAGCAGAATGTGTATGCTGCTGAAACAAAAAAAAATATAGAACTGAAGAGGCTTTAAGATAACAAACTTGGACAGCAAAGCAATAAGTGAAGAGACTGAAATGTACATATTGATTTGAACTAAGCAGAATATTTGGCTCAAAATCCCCAGTTTGATATTCAGGTGAGTTATGACAAATTTCAAGTGTTCCCAGCTGGCCACTTCCAAGGGCAAAGGAGTATATTATGTTTGCACAGCAACTACAGAATACAATTCTGCAAATGCAATCAAGGTTTCTGATTCACATGTACTTGAAAATTTCATCCTGCTATTTCTAAACTACTGAAAGGTGTTTCCATTGTAACCAATAAAACAATTGATTATGGAGTAATGAAAAACAGCAGGTATGGCCCAATATATATGATTAGAATCTAGGAAAAAATTGAGCTGTAGTAAGTGAATGTAGAAATGTAGAAAAAGTAACTATAAATTAATCCCTCAAAAGGAAACATTTGAATGGAATAGGAATTGTATTCAATCCTTCCAAAACCTGGAAACCGAACTTTTCACATGTAATTTTATTTAATAATTTTTTATTATTGTATTTTGTTTTACATATTATTGAGGAAGCGTTTGATTGCTTTGAACATTAGGATAAGCTGTCTCAGCAAACAGCAATAAACTCATACTTAGGAGTAAATCTCACTGAATTTACTGGACTTGTATCCCAACAGTCATCTCAATGTCATCATTCCTACAATATAGCTCACATGCAGGCCTTTCAAAGCCAGGATTTGAAGAGCTCATGGCAACTTTCTGACAGTACATTCCATGAAAATGGTCCTGATTTATTCATTCATTCATTCATTCCATTTAAATTTAAATTTTACCCTTTCTTCTCTATAGTGAAATGCTCGGTGTTGCCAATCCCATTAATGACAAATTACTATTTAAAAAACAACAACACTAATTCCAAGAAGTGCAAAGAAAATTCCAAAGTTAGGTCAAAGGGCTATTTGAAGATATAAACAAAGAAAACTTCAGGTGCTATTAAATAATTTTTCCAACAATATATTGTTCATGCTGGGTGTGAACTGTAATCCAAGAGATCTGGAGAATACGGTTCAGTGTCAGTTGGAGTCCAGATTCTGCACACTAAGAAAATACAATCCCTTCCTTAATTCCCAACAGCAAAATACATCTGGAGCTATCATTGGTGAACATTCAAATTCCAGAAAGACTGAAATCCTATCACAATTAACCTCTCTGGTCTTATAACATAGTAATACTGGTAGTCCTCAACTTACAACAGTTCATTTAATGACCATTCAAAGTTACAACGGCACTGAAAAAAGTGACATGACTGTTTTTCACACTTATGACTCTTGCAGCATCCCCGTGGTCACGTGATCAAAATTCAGATGCTTGGCAACTGGCTCATATTTATGAGGCCATGTCCTGAGACCATGTGAACAGCTTTTGTGTCCTTCTGACTTGCAAAGTCACTTAACAACCATGTTAGTAACTTAACAACTGCAGTGATTCATTTAACAATTGTGGCAAGAAAGGTTGTAAAATGGGACAAAACTCACTTAACAAATGTCTCACTTAGCAACAGCAATTTTGAGCTCAATTGTGGTCATAAAGACTATCAGTACTCCCTCTGGAGATAACAAATGTATCTTTTCACCATAAAGGCAATAAAGATGAATAGTATTTTTCAAAAAATGCATGAGAAACTATCTTAAACAGCTTCTCTTTCCTTCCTCCAATTTCAGAGACCAAACTAAATTATTCCTGATCAGTCATTTCCTCAAAAAAACAACTCAAAATTTCATCACTAATACTAATCACTAATACTAATATTCACTGTAGAATATAATACTAATATTCACTGCAGATGCTACTTTATTTACTGTATATAGGAGTAATATATTCTTTTTAAAACAGACTATACACTTTGAACATTTCCTTTTCTATTGCTTACTAGACTTTTATTTTAGACGGTATATCTAAAAAAAAACAGTTCTGCATCCAAAATCATTGTCTCCACATAAAGTTGCAATTACTGTATTAATTATATGGTAAATTATGATCAGTTGGAGCTACATACTTCGAGCAGTGTGATTCTATTCATGCTTTCTCATAACCGAGATCCCACAAGTCAGTGGCTTACACACTAATAATTGTGTTTAGTGTTGAAGTATTATAGAGTTAAAACATCAGCATGAAAAGCTTCAAAAGGAGGCTTTCTAAAACAATCCACTGAGTACTTTTCAACTTATGTACACAACCACACAGGGATGAATTTTTCAAAACAAGGAAATGAAAATTGGCCATGCTGTGTCGAATTCTTTGAAGTGTGAGAGAAACTGCATACTTGATAATATTATAAAAACCCAAGATAGGAAAAACAAATCTTTCACTCTTAATAAATATTTTTGTCATGTTTGTCAAATGAAATATACAGGTTGATTGATTCAAATATTTGATTTAGAAACAGTTCTTTTCTAAGTGATACACTGAATATTAAAATGCGCTTGTGAATAGAGGTGAAGGAAGCAATTTATTTGATTGGCCAATCTTTAAAGAAAATGAAATACATAAATAAAGCCGAAACTGACAATTTGACTTTCATTAATCTTTTCTTCTGCTAAAATAAGCA
>JANHGC010003227.1:90883-104893 GCA_027560395.1 Boaedon fuliginosus | reverse complement strand
CCCTTTGCCCTCTTTTTTTGGCCAAAAAAGGGGGCAAAGAATTTTCGGAACCCCCCCCCCCCCAGTGCTGATTTCGCAACCCCAACAAAGGGTTGTGTGGAATTTGGGGCAATTTGGTGCAGAACTAAATTTTTCTATAGAGCACATACAAACCCAAGGCTCTGTTTTATAGACTAGCTGATTACCCGGCCTTGCTCGTTGTTGTTTTTTTACGTATATTTGTGCCACAGCGTTTGTGGGCCAGCTCTGAGGAAAGGCAGCCAGGGCTTGACAGGGGCACTAGGCCACAGCTGTTTGTAGGCCTTCTTAAGCCCCTGGCACCCCCTCCCACATCTCTGCTGCGGCAAGGCCCTCTCTGAGGAAAGGCCAGGCTATCTCTGAGGAAAGCAGCTGGGGCTTGACAGGGGCACTGGGCTGCAGCTATTTGAAGGCCTTCTTAAGCTCCCGCTCCCCCTCCAACATTGTAGATGATCTTACTTGGCAGGATGGGCTGCTCTGTGTGTCTTAGGCCTGTCAACGCTGGGGCAAAATGCGGGCTTCTTCTTTCCTCATTACACGGATGGAAAGATGAAAGGTTGAGTTTCTCTTTGTTTCTTTTTTACAAGTTCACTAATGGAACTGAAACTAGAATTGCTTTTTTTTAACCAGGAGAAATTGCCATAAACTTTTATTTAATGACTATAGTTATTAATGTACCAATTTTTTTATTTGGGCCTCCCATTTCATTGTAGTGACTCTACTTTTCCCTTTCCAAATCAAGTACAGGAAGATTGACAAAACTGTGGTTTTCCTTCCTTCCTTCCTTCCTTCCTTCCTTCCTTCCTTCCTTCCTTCCTTCCTTCCTTCCTTCCTTCCTTCCTTCCTCAAAGGTTTACCACAGAAACTATATGTTTTCAAAGACCCACCCATGGAAAAAGAATGAATTCCCAGAGCAGATGAGAAGGGTATAGCTGGGAAATGCACTAACTATGGGACACATTAAGTACAGAACAGCAGGATATCACTGTGGCCATGCCAATGGAAGGGCTGAAATCTGAAAAGAGATTTCTTAAGCAGCTTCATTTCTATGAGAATCACCTTTAAGGTTTAAGGATATCACCTTGTTGTCCTTATTGGCTATATATTTTCTAATCTGGATGCCCCGCTGATGTCGTGACTCCAATCCCCATAATTCTACAACCAGTGTGGATGTTGCTAAGAATCTCCAGTTCAGTCATCTGGAAGCTAGCAAGCTTCTGAAGCATCTTGTGCTCAGAACTTTGCCTGCTTGTATAAACTTTACTTCTAGCCCTTATAACATGCAATTAGCATTTTTAATTTCATATTATTCAATGAAATTTTGAAGTAGTAATGAATAAGTATGGTAATTTATTTATTTGTCTAATTTATATACCATATGATAAGCAAGCTACTCTGCACTGTGTATAACCAAACAAATGTCTACCTAAAAATCATTAACAAATATTAAAAAACATTAAAAATCTATAAAGCCAGCTAAAGAACAATAGATTAAGGCATGATAATAGAGCACCTTACTAATTCACCTGCAACTGTCCAGTATCAAAAACTAATATTATACTGCTGAAATTCTGGTTTTATAATTAAAAATATAATTGAAAGGGCAGAGCAGACCAAGGACACAGTGCTAAAAAGGAGCAAAAATATCAATATATATTCCAGCAAACAATTTTATTACTTAAATTGGTCTTCATCAGTCAGTTATACTTTATATAATCTGGACCATAATATCTCACATCTTCTGCTGCCACTAAAAATGCTGGTTGGAATTTCTGGCAGGTGGATTTTAACCTATTTGAAGGATCCTGGTTGAAAAATGCTGCCTTAAAACATAAAATTTACTTGATTTGCAGCAGAAGAAAACTATGTACCCTGTAGTCCTCTTTGATCAATATTACAGAACTGTTCGTTTGATTAGTTAATCTACCTAAAAAGTCGGGGGAATGGAGAAGAGGCACGTGGTATTGACTTTTTCCCACCTCCAAACTGATGGAGTGAATCAAGAAACTCCATGCTTACATTCTGAATTGGTACAGCCATAGTGGTCTAGGGCCTTTTCTGCTCCAAGGATTGACTGGCAGGCTGCATAGATTGTAATTTGTTTGAATCAGAAGTCATAGTGGTTAGATTCATAAACAAAACTAAATTGTAGAGTACTAGCTTATTACCCGGCTTTGCCTGGGTTTTTATGTATGTGTGAGTGCTCTTCTTCTTTTCTCTCCTCCTCTTCTTTCCTCTCTTTCCCTTCCTCATCTTCTTCCCCCTGGTTCCAGAAGGTCAGCGCCGCCACAGAGAAGGCTTTAGCACGGGGTCCACCAGCCGACATTGTTTGGCTGACTGGACCCGTAGCAAACCAACTCTGTGGAATCTAACTGGGCACTGGGAGGCAAGTGGTAGCAGTAGGTACCCCGCTCCTAAGCCATGTAGGGCTTTAAAAGTTGTTACTAGCACCTTCTGGATGTCTTCTGTCAGACCACGGAGGAGTCCAAAGAGCCCCCAAAGGCTCTTCCAAGGGGAAGGGTGGCAGGGAGCAGCTGAGCCCCTCCAAGGTCCACAGGGGGAGGGTCTGCAGTTCGGTGCACTGCTGGGGCAGGACTGCCACAGGGCTTCAGGTTCCCCCTCCCTGCAGGCTCTGTAGGTAATGGCACCCCTGGCCTCACTCGGTCACTGCAATCAAAAGAGAGGCACCCTTCCCCTTCCACAAAGGGCTATGGCAGGGCCACCTGGCAAATCACCTGTTTCCACCAGGCAAATTACCTGGAAAAAGGAAAAGCAGTGGGAACAGCTGATGGGCAGGAAAAGTGGCGGGAACGGCTGATGAGCAGCTGCCTGGAAGGCCTTACTGCGCATGTGCCACATGAGGTGCATGCGCAGAACAAAAGTTGGGTATAGTGTCGGGATGTGGGCACTTCAGCAGGTTTTCCTGGGGGTGCAGATTTGTCCAAGGTGTTAATGACACCCCCCCCCTCCCCCAGTGCTGATCTTACAATGGTAAGCTGTGTATCTGCAAAGTTTGGGCGAGATTGGTGGAAGACTGCAAGTTTGTATAGAGCACATACAAACACACATCCCCACCCCAATTTCTGTTTTATAGATATAGATGAATTACAAATAGTACAATAGTGACTAGTATTATATGCATACTAATTTAAAACCAAGCACACTGTGTTATGGATTAGCACAAGAGGTACAAACCCTCCTGAACGCAACATTATTGGAATTGCTTAAAATATGTAATTTAATTACCTACCTCCTAGAACTGAAATGCAAACTTCAGAGTTTGGAACATGTTTTTTGGCCTTTACTTTCCATGTCTTCTGCAGTTCCTCCTTCAGGCCCTGGTATTTCTCCAGTTTCTCATACTCCTTCTTTCTAATGTTGCTGTCACTTGGCACTGCTACGTCTATCACTACCACTGTTTTCTGGTCCTTGTCTAGTTGATTGGCCAGGACCTGCCTGTCTGGATCTGGAAATCCCATAGGATCTTAGTTTTCTTATTTCCCACAACCTTTAATGGGACTTCCCGTCCAGACTTAAGCGAGTCTAGCCCATGTTCTGTACAGATGTTCTGGCACACAATGCCAGCTACTTGATTGTACAGTTCAATGTATGCTGTTTTTGCCTGCATCTTACACCCTGCCAGTACGTGTTGGACTGTCTCTGAGGTCTCTCTGCACAGTCTGCACCCTGGGTCCCATCTAATGTGATAGATCCTAGTTTCTACAGATCTGGTGCTTAGCACTTCTTCTTGTACTGCTATGATCAGTGCTTCAGTGCTGTCTTTTAGTCCAGCCAAATCCAAATTCAAATAACTTCCATAAAAAGTAAACTAATATTTGATGTGGGTAGTCCAGCACAAGATGGCAGAGGAAAGAAGCTAGAAGCAGATCATTTAAGACCTCTCTTTTCCCTAAATGTATTCACTGGCAGGTTTTGAAAGAAATTTTAACCCAAGGTCCTCAAGGAACATCCAGATCCTGTGGATTTAAGAGCATTTCCTTTTCTCCTGCAACTTTTTTGATGGAATGTGCTAACTTCACAAAGTTTTAGGCAGCAGCACCTAAGAAAGTCAAAAGAGTTAAAATGGAAACAAAGCTTCCAATTGAATAGCAATGGTCAAGGTTGAGAGAGGAGGCCACTTGTATAAATGTTTAGGTTTTGGCTCTACAGTGAAAAAGAGGCAGAAAGAGGATGGAACAGAGATGCAAAGTTTTCAACAGAATATTAAACTTGGCTTGACTTGGTGACAAGATTTGGCCAGTTTCAAAATGCTTAAATTACTAAAGGAAGCCTAACCTTTTTGGTTTTTTGCTGTGTAGATTCATGAAAGCAGTACTTG
Source organism: Boaedon fuliginosus (assembly GCA_027560395.1). Classification (NCBI taxonomy): domain Eukaryota; kingdom Metazoa; phylum Chordata; class Lepidosauria; order Squamata; family Lamprophiidae; genus Boaedon; species Boaedon fuliginosus. The sequence goes on along the minus strand of JANHGC010003227.1, from coordinate 100,536 downwards.
GATCTTGGAGAAAGGAAATAGGTATTTAATTCACCCATTAACTTTGCAAGAAAATGTTCCTCCCCCTCCTTTGGGTCTAATATACTCAAACATCAAGAAAGTGCTACTGGGAAAGAGTAATGGCATTCACTGAATAGGATACTATTGGTATTCTAGATATCTGTCATTTGGAAAAGTGTTGGTCTTTTGGTTAGCTTCACAGCCTAGCTCTTGGACGTGCAACAAATAGGAGAGAGTCAATCAGGTACAAAGCCCTAAGCATTCATCCTTTGATCTTCTGGAGTAACAATATGGAAACTGATGGCCCAGGCTTGCAGCACTTGCTTGTATTTACAGAAAGAAACACTGGGCTGTGGAACATGTCTGAAGTTTTGCACTATCAAGAATCATTTTTATTGAGAGGGATTGGGGAGAGAAAATGGTCCTGTAATAACTTGCTGCACTATCAAATGATCTTGATCATTCCTGATCTTGATCAGATTTTGATCTGTTCTGATCTCCAGCCAACAAAACATTTGGCAGGATAGCTTCAAGAGTTTCACTGGAATAATATATGCTTTTAAAAAAATATTCTTATAACTTTTAAAGCAGAAGGAGGAGATTAGGAAAGAACATCTCCAAAATTTCCAGTAATGGTTTATCAGTAATATTTAATAGTTCAAAATCTATGCAAAAAAATGTAAAAAAAGCTTCACCAGCTTTTTAAAAGTTGAAAGAAGACATCTTTTGACCATGTGGTTTTCTTGGGTAAGAGTCATGGTTTACTGGCCAGCTCCATATATATATAAGAAAATCCACCCTACCACTTAATTCTCTCCCCCAACTTTGTCCAGAGAATCAAAGCTACACTAATATTTAAGACTCCACAGAGTCTAAATGAATTAGTAAGGCCATTGATTCTCCCAGTAGTCCTTCAATCTCTTCACCATGATTCCAAGGTATGTGACTTAATTTAATCCCCTGAATTACAGCAGTGATTTACTTTGAAGACTGCTAAGAAGGGCTGATTCAATCAAATATTCTTAAAACAAGCTACCTCTTCAAATCTTTTCTTGTTGTTAGCTGCAAAGTCATGTCTGACCCATCACAATCCCATGGACAATGTTCCTCCAGGCCTTCCTGTCCTCTAGTATCCCACGGAATCCATTTAAACTCGCACTGACTGCTTCAGTGACTCCATCCAGCCAACTCATTCTCTGTCATCATGGATGGGTTTCTCCCGGTTCGCTGGTTACTCGCTTTGTGGATGCACAATGGGACGTGCCATCCGCAGAAAATAACTCATTTAACTCAGCTCATGTTCTTGGACATTTGGACATTTTATTCCTGCTTCTGACTCAAGAACTCTGTGTCCTCAAATAATTAGAAATCTGTGGATTTCTAATTATTTGGCAGTTTTCCCAGACTAATTTGCAGGTTTGACTTTAAAACTACTGATAACATAGTTAGTGTGTGTTTCTGTGCAATAAAAGACAGGTTTTGCTTTAAGAGCGGAAGGGCTTTCTGGCGGAAGGCCTGGAATTGATGTACCCTTCCCCTTGGATGAATGTTGGTTGTGAGATTGTGTTTAGAAATGTTTTAAACTGTATATTATTGTTGTTTTTACTGTTGTAAGCCGCCTCGAGTTCCCCTTGACCAGAGACATGAGGCGAGGTATAAATCTAAATAAATAAATAAATAAATAAATCCGGCCCATCTGACATTTCACACTTCAAATTTCTCCCACAAATATTAGATTTAAAGTGTGGTTTTCTTTTTAGGATACCAAAATATTTTCTATAGACTTAAATATCGGAAGGAGTTGTGTATAGTTTGGTGGGAAGTTTGTAACTGTAGACACATTTAATGTTTGCAATACTTTTCAGTGTCTTATATTTTGTTTTATATGTGTATTGTAATGTTTTAGAGTACTTATGTTTTGTTTTTGCTGTGAGGCAGAGAATCTCTGCATACTTAGAGAAAGCATACATAAGAAAATAGTGGCAAGAGTTCCTGCTGAAATCTACTTTCTGAATTGTTTTTTGTGTTGCTTATGTGTTAAAACTCACCTACAGATCTGATATTTTTCTATTCAAATACTTATAAGTGTGATCTTCCTTAGATTCCCCCCCTCCCCCCTGCTTTTTAGTTTATGTAAAGGAGGGAGGCTGCATTTTCTTGTCTCATGCCAAGTATCAGCTCAAGTGTCTGTGAAAATGTATGCTACATCTTAGGTCTGAATGCATTGGCCCTACCTTTAGAATTATTGGGTTGTATTTCAGCAGGAACTCTTGCCACTATTTTCTTATATATGCTTTCTCTAAGTATGCAGAGATCCTCTGCCTCACAGCAAAAACAAAACATAAGTACTCTCTGAAACCATATTCAAAGTATGACATACAAAAGGAATTACACAAATGAGATTGTAGGGACATACAAAGAACTTTTCCATCCCAAATGTGGAATTCTGATCATTGTTCTTTTTTATCTTTTTCCATTCCACTGACACAATAATGCTTGGAGAGTTTTCAAGGTCATTTGTTAATTTACCGATAAAAAGTCATGCTTTCCATTTTAACTACAATTACAGGAACAATTGAACTCTAGTGATATTAAAAAGTTATATAGCAAAAGTAAATTACAAATTTTCAGAGTTATGGGGGAAGGGGAGGTTGCTTCCCAATTCTCAATATCTAGTCTTTTCTAGACAACATAACAGATGGCTATATATATTATGCAAAAGGTTGAAAAACAATGATACAGTACATCTGTTGCACAATTTATTCATAGGATCTTCATAGAATCACAGTCTCAGATGAGACCATAGAGACATTTACTCTAGCTATCTGTTCCATGCAGGATCCACTAAAGCAACTATGACAGAGGACTTTCCCTCCATTTCCCTTTGAAGAACTCTTGAGCATGATTAGGAAGAAACACCCAGGCCCTCTAGGGCATCTCTTCTCATCATTTTATATAGGCTTCTGTGAAAGCAAGTGATATTTTCTTTCAAAAATGAAATTTAGATTATCTTTTCCTGTTCTATAAAGAAGGCTTCTCACCAAATGCTGGCTCAAAATATTGGTTGGGTTAGATCACAGTATTTATAGTTGTGCTAATCATGCCATTTGTGAATCTTGATTGATAGCCAATCAAAAGATACATCACTGTTTAGGATCTAATTTCAAACAATTTTGGTATCAGGCAAATGACATTATACAAGTCTGTATAAAATGTATACACATTTCCATTCCCCAAGGGTTTGTGTAGTTGATTTCTCTTAATCATTACCTATGGTATTTAATCACCAATGGGTTACTTCAGATATCTTCAAGTGACTTACAGAATGAAAATACACCAAACTAGTGTCAGAACAGCTTGAAGTCCATTTTTTTCTTCCCCATTCCATGCCTATGCAAAATAATAAGATTCCATTTTCATTCCCTAAATACCAAGTGAGAGATGATAACAAGGATAGTCTAATGTACATGTCTAAAATTTGCGGTCAGTTTTCTTCTGTTAAGCAATTCCCTGGTAAAATTGAGTTTCCCCCTAACAGGGGAAATGAGGTATAAATTTAATAAAATAAATAAATAAATAAATAAATTGATATGACATATGGCTAACAAGTAAGTAAGGTTTCCCCAAGTGAGAGGATATGGCCACACAGCTTAGGATATATTGTAATATATTGTACTTAGAATATGTTGTCATCAACTTAGTTGAATTTAGGAAATTCCATAATCATTATTATTCCATAAATATTATTCTACTTTCCCCATACACCTCCAGTTCTCATAATATAGAGTGGATAATCTGAAGATTTTACAACCTCTATTAGCCCCAATCAGCATGAACTACCTTCAAAAGGTCACACAAATTACAGTACCTAAAACTGAGATTAAATCCTTTGGGGTTCGGATAAAAGAAAAGCTACCAGAAAACAATTGAACTTATTGTCCCCTTCATTCAAAAGAACTAGAGATGTGATTAGTCTAAACACTTTCACATTTCTCCCCAATGCTTTTTCTTCAGGAAGGAGCCAATCATCAGAGTCATAGCTATAAAGATGTTTGTACAGAAACTTAAGTGAAATGGAGAAGGTAACGTGAGAAGCCTGCACTACTCTTAAATGATACAATGTGAGTGGGACAGTCACTATGTAATTATTCTGAAATAAACACCACTTCAAGATAAAATAACTCATTTGAAAGGCGCAGCAAATTAAACTGTGCTGAATCTTAGACCCCTTTCGTTCAGAAACTGTTTCATCAGACTTTCTGAAGCAAGTATGACTTAGGCTTTTTGGGGAAAAAGGGATCTCTTTTTTAAGCCTGATAAAAATAAAAAGGATTTGGGTCTATGAGGTATTTCTTTCCACATATCCACAAAAGTCAGCAATTAATTCAACCACAAAAGCCAATGCATGCTAACAATACTTTCTCTTTCCCTGTCCCCTTTTCTGGCAAATGTAGGATGGGGAAATCAAGCCAATAAGCCAGCATTACACATGGATACGGCCTACTCAAAACTGTAAAGAGAGTAGCCTCCATATAAAATTGGGCAGTTTTTCGTCATAATAAGGTTTCTGTTCTTCTCATTATTCAGATGTATGCTAAGAGAAGGGCTTTTTCATATCTTTTTAAGCAAGGCTAGTCTAGCCATAAATATAGTAATTATTTCTACTTCAGAGTAACTACTCTGATTTCAATTCAAAACATGTCATATGGAGAGTTTATGGGGATCACAAGAAGCTTCTGGTTTCTTCTGCAGGAAATATAAGTACTGTACATTTACCAATTGACAGGTATTTTTCAGTAGCAATGTAAGAATTTCAGGTGGGAAATAGACTGATTTTTGAAGAATTATTTAGAATTAAATATATATTGTTTAATTTTACACTAACTAAACTTGCTTTATCATATGCATTGATAAATTAGTGTCATCCAAATGAATTGGACTATCATTCCATGTTGTAGTCCTTTCTAACATAATTTGGAGGTGCTATGTTAAGAAATGCAGCTCAAACAAGTACTTTGGAGGTTGCTAATTTTGGAGTTTCAAGTAGCAAGCTCTGTTTATTTTCATGTCATTTTCTGAACTATGAAAAATTGTGAGTTAATTTATTTAAGCATCTTGATTAGTAGAGCTGGGTTCTTCATGTATAAATGAGCCATCACAAATCAACTGAGAAGCATGGAACTTCCATATCTTCCATTGTCAATTCAAACCCAGTTCTGGATAGAACTGCAAATCATTACCAGACAATGAGAAGCAAAGAGATGCTCATGCATCAGTACTTTTAAAAGTGGGGGGGAGGAGGGAAAACATATCACTTCAATTATTCTTTCAGTATGAAATTTGGCTAGGACCCAGTTCCATCCCATGCTTAATTTATTACTCAATTCAGCTTCATTGTGACATAAGAAGAACATTTGGCATTTCGTATATAGCAATAGAATGATAACTTCCAAGTTTTGGGAGAAGCCTGTTCTCCCAACCCGCTGACCCTCTGGAACGAACTCCCAGCTGAAATTAGAACCACCCCCACCTTACTGGCCTTCCGTAAAGCCGTTAAGACCTGGCTCTGGCAGAAGGCCTGGAATTAATGTACCCTTCCCCTTGGATGAATGTTGGTTGTGAGATTGGGTTAGCAATGTTTTAATTGTATATTACTGTATTTTTTATTGCTGTTAGCCACCTCAAGTTCCCCTTGATCGAGGAAATGAGGTGGGGTATAAATCTAAATAAATAAATAAATAAATAAATAAATAAATAAATAAATAAATAAAGTGGCACCCCACGGTATAAACAAGTCTGCCTCAGATCTTTATCAAGTCCCCGCTGAAATTGATGCACCAACAATGCTTCAGGCCACTTATGAAGTATAGTTGCCAGCCCCCGGAACTCTTCGATATACTCTTTTGCACTCCTGTCTCTTTGCTTAATGGCTAATACATCCACTTCAGCCTGCAATATCCTGGTGGTGTCTTCAAAGTGTGTTCTCAGAGCACTGAGGAATGCCGATGGACACTAATTCACTAGCGTGCTCTTCATGCAAGCCAGACACCCAATCATATGCCTGACCCTCCAATACGGCTGTTACAGCCACAATCATCGCCCATTCTGATGCATAAAGATGGCCAAAAGAGTCAAAGTGGCTAACAATTTGGGTCAAAAACAATGCCACCCGAGCAGGATTTCCATCGAATGCTGCCTGGATAGGGGGCGCACCCCAAGCAGGAAGTAGCCATCCCCCATTTGTTGCAGCCCGATACCTGGAGGGGCCATTAAGGGAGTTTGAGAAGTCCCTGCACTGTGTTGTTCTCCCATCCTCGACTGCTCCCTAGGGGTGGATGGGTGGTGTGGCAGAGCCTGTGGTACCGGAGTGGTCATGATATAAGTGGTCATGATATAAGCCGCCTCGAGTTCCCCGTTTGGGGAAGAGAGGCGGGATATAAATCAAATAAATAAATAAATAATAAAGTCAAGGTGTCTTTCGAAGCTCACCGGCCAGGTTCGCTCCAACTAGGAGACCATACGGAATGCTGGGCCTCCTGTTTCTCCACTTTGGGATAGCCTAGCAGCCCATACTTCTCCCTAATTATCACCATTGTAATGCTCCCCACGTCAGTGAGGTCACTTCCGCTGGCCTCCTCCCTCCAGCACCTCTCCTGCCACACATCTAATTCGGGATGAAACTCCCTCCTCTCCCCTGTCGCCACCCTGTGTACTGATATGCTATGCAGGACTTCGCCCTGGACACTCACATTCACTGTTGAGGTTCAGGTCTTATGACGCACCACCATCCGGTCCCCCTCGTGAGCCTCCGCCATTGCCTCTCCCAATGACACATCCTCCGTCATCTCCTCCATTCTGCCCATGGCCCCCTCATCGCCACCTACTGCCAACTCTTCCATTCTGCCGCCTGGGGTTTGTAAAAGTTTTAGAGGGAGACTTGGTTTTTCTGTCAAACTCCCTCAATACTTTGTCAGAAACACCAAACACGCCAGTCTTCATTTCAAGTAGGGTGTGATTTATTCCGCAAACAATGGTAGGTCTCAACAGCGTTCCACTACTAAAAAAACAAGTCTAAATCTGGACGGTATCCCCTCAGTGATTTAAGCTAATCACCACCAACCAAATGTTAGGAACACATCCATGTGACCTCTTAACCCATGCCCATTGCTCTTCCCTCCATTTCAGTACCAGAAAATTGTTGGAGATGGAACGGCTCACGACAGCTACCCCGAAGCCTCCTGGCAGCCAAATAGGGGCATGGAGACTCCTGGAATGGGAGGGGAGAGGCCAATCAGAGGTGGTATTTGCCGGTTCTCTGAACCAATCAAAATTATTGCTACAGGTTCTTCCAAACCTGTCAGAACTGGCTGAATACCACCTCTGATCTACATGGAGGGTAGTAAGCAGTGGGGTAGTTCTGTCTTAGGCCCAGGACTCTTCAATATCTTCATAAATGACTTAGATGAGAGAATAGAAGGGGAACTCATCGAATTTGCAGATAACACTGAGCTTGGCAGGAATAGCCAACACCCCAGACGACAAGCTCAGCATCTAAAAAGATCTTGGCAGACTTGAACAATGGACCCTATCCAACAACATTAAATTTAACGTGGAGAAAAGCAAAGTTTTTTACCTAGGCAGGAAAAACCAAAGGCACAAGTACAGATTAGGCAAAACTTGTCTCAAAAACAGTAACAGTAAAGATCTTGGAGTCCCAGTGGACGATCGCTTAAACACGAGCCAGCCGTGTGTGGCAGCAGCCAAAAATGCTATTACAATCCTTGGTTGTATAAACAGAGGCATAGAATCAAGATCACGTGAAGTATTAATTACCGCTTTATAAAGTCTTAGTAAGGCCACATCTGGAGTACTGCATCCAGTTTTAGTCACATTACAAAAAAGTTGTTGAGACTTTGAAAAAAAGTACAAAGAAGAGCAGCTAAGATGATTAAAGGCCTGGAGACACAAACATATGAAGAACAGTTACAGGATTTGGGTATGGTCAGTCTAGAGAAAAGGAGGCCTAGGAGGGACATCAGAGTTGGTATTCAACCCATTTGCACCGGTTCAGGAGAACCTGTTTGTTAACTCTTTATGGAGTTCTGCAAACCGGCTGAATAATCAAGGCTGCCTGCCTGGCTGGTTAATGATTCCAGTAGCTCCCACACACCTCAGACATTCCTGCTCATTTGTAATTAACCAAAGGAAGGGAAAAGAAAAAGAAGAAATAGCCCCATGGCCATTTCCTTGGCTGAAAAATTCTAGCCCCTTTAAAACTCAGGCTTAAAGTGCAAGACACCCCCCACATACACACACACACACAAAAAAAAGATTTTTTATAATCAAGATTTTACTAGGTAATTAATTTGTGTTAAGATAAACAGAGAAAGGTTATATGGAATAATGGTTGTATATAATAGTGAAATATTTTAATTTTGATTGTTAAAAATATTATAAGAAGTAGGAATGTGAATAATGATGAATTGGACTGAGCTAAGTGATGCCTGGAAACAACTTTGTTCATGCAACAAGACAATGTGTAAAAAAGAAAAATAATTTAAAATTTATGAACAGAGAATACTGTGTACCACATTGGTCCAACTTTTACACAGAAGGTGAAGCTAATTCTAACCATTATAACTAGATATGCAATTAGCAAACTAAATTAGTCTGATAAAGTATGCTTTTAGTCACCTCTCCTTATAAACATAATATTAAGTTCAGAAGATGTCCCAAATATTTCACAGATCTCTATCAGATAGGTTACCATTTTTAGAAATTGTGCCTTCTGTCTTACGTTTCAGATTATTTATTCCCCCATTTATCCCAACCCTATCTCCAAAATAACTCAGCAACTTTGTGTTTGTATTTGGAAAAGAATCGTTAGTTGGTACACTTACCATGAACATCCATTCTCTGGGGATGGGCCCAGTGATGTCACCTGGGCTCCGCCCACTGCTGAGGCAAGTCAGAACTTTGCAGGGGGTGGAGCTCCCTTCCTGCTCAGACATATACTAGCAGAAAACATTATACATTATACACATCCACCCAAAAAAGGCAACTGCCATGCTCCTTTCTAACCGAAGGAACCCATACAACCCCTGCAATCCTCACTACCCTGCGAGGCCAGAAAGGGTGGGGCACCGGGCCGATCCTGGATTCCTGGAAAATGGAAGTTCACGGTAAGTGTACCAACTAACCATTCTCCTGAGGATCCTAGGATGGGCCCGGTGATGTCACTTGGGCTTCAACCGGGTGGGCTGGCCGAACAACAGGAGTGACGAATTGTAAAATATTCTAGCCAAATTCCACCTCCCTAACCGCGAAGGTATCAATTTTATAATAGGACACAAAGGTGTTAGGGGAACTCCAAGTAGCCACCCTGAAAATTTTATCCAGGGAGGGACATGTCTTAAATGCCGCTGAGGTCGTGGCCCCCCTGGTGGAATGGGCAACAATCCCCTGGGGAGGAATTAAATCCTGAGCCTTATAAGCTGATGTGATTGCCTCCCTAACCCATTTGGAAATGGTCGCTGGTGAAGCCTTGTGGCCTTTGCGCTTTCCCTGGAATAGGACAATAATAATAATAATAATAATAATAATAATAATAATAATAATAATAATAATAATTTATTAGATTTATACCCCGCCTC
>JANHGC010003227.1:72281-85232 GCA_027560395.1 Boaedon fuliginosus | reverse complement strand
GTACAAATTCTGAACCTGCGCAATAAACCTACTCTGTTTGACCCAGGAATGGTGCCCAGTTCTTTCAATCTATTTTAATACTGTAACATTTGGCAAGAATAAGTAGAGCAAATAGAAAGTGAAAGAAGTAAAGGAAGGGTGAGCACTTTCTGTGGGATATGGGGAAACTGGAGCTGCCTGACTCTGCCAAAAATGGCAGTACAGGGATGGGCTGGAAATGCTAGGCAGGTCAGCAAGAGGTCAACGGTCTTAGTCACTTCCCCAACAGAAGCTGGCTGAGATTTGAAAATTGTCTTGCGGTAGTGAGAAAAACTACTCCGGCCAGTGATGTTCAATAAAAGGAGCAGAGCTTTGAAAAGAGACAGGGCATCATATACTGTTTGAACAAGTTCCACATCTGGTCATCTTGCTTATCAGCTTCTGCAGGCTCCGAGTATGCTGCTGAACTCCAGAGGCCCCACATTCTTCTTGGAAAGAGAAGACTTTGAGAAGGAGGATTGAAAGCTCTTCAGAACTGGCACAGTGCTGTGTATGGTTCAGCCAAGGCCTCTTTATGGTTTAAATGATAAGTTTTACAAAAGGACAGTTATAACTCCTTGTCATCATCTTAAATGAGTGGTACATCCTATGGGCAGTTTTGCCTTACAGTGTGGGTGAAGGATTTGCTCCTGGTGCTTAAGATTTTTTAAATTCTTTTTCTTTGCTCCATCTAAATTTGGCCAAAACCTTTTTTCACACTGCTTGCTTCCCTATGAAGGAGTGTGGTAATATTACTGAGAATAATTTATTTTGAATAAATGCAATGGAAAAATAAAATCTTCATAATATTTTCTTTATTTAAATATAAACTTCAGCAGAGGTTTTATGTCATGGGTGTCAAACTCACACTGTCATGTTGCCATCATGTGATGTTTCGTGACGTTTTCCCCATTTGCGGAAATGGGGTGGGGTTGGCCTGCGCATGACGCATCTGGCCCGTGGGCCACCAGTTTGACACCCCTGTTCTATGTCCTCTTCCCCTCTAATGATTTGAGCAATTTGTAACAACTTTCCCTCTCCTTTTCAAACTACAATTTGGAAAGCACACACACACACACACACACACACACTTTTGTCACCCATTCCTTTGATGGATAATTTAGATCTTGAAGATATCATTTCTGCTGTCACATTTAAATAAATAGAACAACAAAGCAACAAAGCTGGGGAGGTCAGCAAGAGGTCAAAGTCTTGGTCAACTTTCTCCTTTCCCAGCAGAAGCTGGCTAGTGCTGCTGCCTTGCACTAAAGTGTGGTTTTAGAGGAAGACGCAGTCATCTGATTACTATATTGTGCTGGAATTTATCAATCTGTTAAACCCAGCTGCAAAGCAAGACTGCCTGAGTTAATAAAAACAAACAATATATCTGCCTGTTGGTGAAAGACCAGTGATTTGGGGTAAAGACCCTTTTTTTTAAAAAAAAATATCATTTTCTATTTATGCTGTAAACAATGATAATGAAACTTCATCTGTGTGATAACTTTAAAAAATGGGCACCGTTTGGAAAATGGGAAGAAGGGAATACAATGAATAAATACAGTTGTCAACTGTAAGTTTCTTTTCACTTAATACTGGATTGGTAAATACTGTATCATCTACTGATTTTAATGTTTCCATTACATTCATCATAATTCATAAGATACAATCGTGATAGTCATAGGATACTAATAAGCAATCCACATAAATCATACAAGGATACTAAATAAAACAATATAAATTGTAAGATAAAAGCAACAAAGTTATAGTCATAAAAAGATAACGAGATAGGTAAAGATGAGAAGAATCATATTAATACAGACTTACTACATAGTTTGACAGTGTTGTGGGAATTAGTTGTTTAGCAAAGTGATGGCATCAGGGGGGAAAACTGTCACGTCTATTTGTTCTGGTGTGCAATGTTCTATAGCATCATCTTGAGGGTTCAAGTTGAAACAGTTTATGTGTAAGATGTGATGAGGTTCTGTAGATATTTTCACAGCCCTCTTTCTGGCTCATGCAGTATACAGGTACTCAATGGAAGGCAGGTTGATAGCAATTATTTTTTCGGCAGTTCTAACCATCCATTGAAGTTTATGTTTGTCTTGTTTGGTTGCAGTGCCAAACCAGACAGTTACAGAGCAACATGGAAAGAGTTGGAGACAGTCAATAGTGTTTGGCCGCTGTCCTCACACCTTCTGTCTGTGATTCAGAACTCATGGAAACTCATCTCCTAAGCTATCACTTGGGACCCATCACTTAAGTTTCCCTTCATTCCACTTAGAACAAGAATTTTGGAATTATGTGAATGGTATCCTGCTGTTATCAAAAGGATAATGGAAAGGAGACGACAGCTGAGGACTCTGCCATCAGTCCTAATTACGCAACTGGTAATTATGTCTTTTCCGCCAGGTGTAGGGAGCTGCTGTTGTGGCATTCAGGCCCACTTCAAAAAACTCAGTGTGACAGAAGTTTGAAGTGGTGCCTGAAATCTGCCACAGGTAATCAGTTAAGTCCTCATCACACCAGAGAGATGAAAACAAATGCTTATGGCATGGTGCTGCCTCACTCTTGGACATTTGGCTATCGCTTGAAGGAATGCAAAAAGAAAAAAAATACTATACACATTCCAAAGAGGATGTGAATAAATGGAAATAACTAAAGATTTGGATGGAAGACAGAGTAGGGTTACCAGATATGCAACAAAAGGAGGACATGTCTCCTTTCTATCTTCATGTTCTCAATCTGGCAAGTATCAGCTTAAAATCAATTATCCAGTTTTTTTAAGTATCTTGTTTTTTGGTTTTTTTGTGGGCTGTTTTAACAACAGAAGGCATTCAAGCTTTGGATATTGCAACTTTGTAAATTGTCTGGTCCTTTCTTTCCTTCCTTCATCTGTTGACAGCACTGAACCTAGATTTACAATATTTATTTCTTGATTCTAGCAATCAGCCTCAAGCCAGCCCCTTCAAATCTATGATCATTGTAGTATATAGATTACATGCCTCATCATATGTTTCTATGGTGAAATTTGAAAAGCATATTGTTGATTCTATCTTATCACTTATGGGGTGCAATGGTTCAGTGGATAAAGACGCTGAGCTTGTCAGCTGGAAAGCTGATAACCCAGGTTCAAGACCCAAGCACTATACAATAGGGTGAGCTCCCGTTACTCGCTTCAGCTCCTGCCACCCTAGCAGTTCAAAAGCATGCAAATGCAAGTAGATAAATAGGTACCACTTAAATGGGAAGGTAACAGTGTTCCATGCACTCCAATCAGAGGTGGTATTCAGCCAGTTCTTACAGGTTTGGGAGAACCGGTAGCAATAATTTTGATTGGTTCAGAGAATCAGCAAATACCACCTTTGATTGGCTCCGCCATGCCCCGCCCCTTTCAGGAGTCTCCTCGTGCCCCTATTTGGCAGCCAGGAGGCTTCAGGGAGGTTTTCTAGGCCAAAAACAGGGCACGGGGGGTGCAAAAAAATGGGGTGCAAAAAATGGGGTGCAGTCATATGACTACATAACCATGCCCACCAAGCCAAGCCCACCAAGCCATGCCCACAGAACTGATAGTAAAAATGAATCCCACCACTGACTTCGATGTATAGTCATGCTGGCCGCATGACCATGAATGTGTCTTTGGACAATGCTGGCTTCCTCGGTTAAGAAATGGAGATAAACAGCGTCCCCTAGAGTCAAACATGAATGGACAGGGGAAACCTTTACCATGTTCTTGAAAATGAAGATTTGTAGAAAAAAACCTTTTGATTGATAAACCAATCTTACTGATACTTTAAAAAAAAGTCATGGCATATACATATAGGCCTTTTGCAGTTTTTGCTGTAATTTTTGCCACAGAAGCCAAGAAAATTAAACAGTTAGCATGTCATACTTCTCCCCCCCTCATTTGTCCTCCTTGTCAATTGTCTGCGTTCCCCTTTATCTGTTCAGATAACTGGTAACCCTATGCAAGATGCATGAGCTACTTCTTTGACAGGAAATAAGAGGGGGAAGTCTGACTTGCTTATTTGCTGAATCCAACATTTATTCCACCTTGCAGAAATTCAGTTTCTAAGAAAGGAGTTGCTAAGCTTTGTTCACGCTTCTCTTTGGCTCAAAGATTCCTCTTTGCCTCCCTGAAGCATTTACATCTGTTGCTCTCTCCAATTAAGTATAGGCTAGATCCATCACTAAGAGACCCCAACTGTTCCTTTTTTCCCCTGCTGCTTGAAAAATTAATCACTTACAGGAGAAATAAATGAAAGTTATGAAAATAAGTTGCACCATGGGATTTTGCCCCCTGTGTGTTATCCATCTCATTATTAATCTGTGCCTAAAGGCAAAAATCTTTCATTTGACAATGCAAGGAACCAATATATGCATGATTATTTAGAATATTTTGCCTGTTACTTTTTATTTATTTTTAAATGTAGCAACCAAGGAAAAGAAAAACGGGGAGGTAGAACACTTCCTGACCTCTTGGGAATAAAAACTGGTTTTCTTTCAATCATTTGTTTGCAAAACATGCTTCAACTGGTGGTTTGGAAAGGGGTGGGGGTGAATGTTCATGTTAATTATTAATCTGATTGCATCTGTAATTGCTTTTCTAAACCTGTGGAAACTGAAGGTTCTAATGCAGCATGGCAACATCCCCAGCTATATCTTCCCCTACCCAAGAGTGAGACATCCTGCACTGGAGTTGTGGCAATCGTTTCCCCCTCAGGGTGCTTCAACATGTCAGCACTCAAGAACTCTTCTTCAGGAGGAGAGCCAGTAGAATAGGATGAGGACAGAAGTGTTGATGCCATAGTAGACCCTGGGGCTTTAGCAATGAAACAGATTGCCAGTGAGGAGAAAGGAGGAATGAGAAAGGTCTCCTGATGCCAGTTGCTGCATAGGGTTGCTATCAGTTTTTTGCTTCACAGAAAGACTGAAGAAGAGGCACCATTCTTGCCTCTGTGGCAGGAGAAGCAAGTGAAGAGAAGATGGGGAAGACAGGCTAGTCTTCCTGGCCTGGAGGAGTCCAGTGGTAGAGCCTAACCCTATACCTCAGGTACAACCATCCCCTGTGCCATTAAGGGTCACTTCAAACTCTACTGCAGGATGGCTGGACCCAGTGTTTCAACCATGATAGCTTCAGCACTGCAGCAGGTGATCATGGTGATAAATTCTACAATGTCATTTATTTATTTATTTATTTATTTATTTATTTATTTATTTATTTATTTATTTATTTATTTATTTAGATTTATACCCCGCCTTCCTTCCCCAGTCAAGGGGAACTGGGTCATGGTCTGAACTGAGGTGGAAGAAAATAATGCAAGGCTAAATCAGAGCAAGCAGAGAAGTGTCACTATATGGGGGAGGGGCTAGATATAAAATTAAGTTTAGCAGTTTCTCTGCCTGAAGTACAGTAGAATATAAAAACTTGTCTCACCCGGACATGAAGTCTTGCTCTATCAAATCCAATATACCAACCAACATGGGAGTTGCTCCTCAGAGCTTCAGGCATTACTACAATCATTGATTCAGATTAAAACACAAATATATAACGATGCAAAAATCAAGGTTATGATACATGATAGCATGTGTTAGTTGCCATAACACAGAATTTAGCTATCTTGCTTGGGCTAGAATTAGGAAAAAGATGTATATAATGAAAATCTGGTCATTCTAGGTACTATCACAGATGAGGTGACATAAGAGTATTCCCTATGTCAAGTTGTGGTTCTAGTTTTTGCTCTCTCCTATAGTTTCCCATAATTCTAGTCATTGGTTAACAAATTGGGTAAATTTGTCAGTAGATTCTTTCTCAAATTCACTATTGGAAGACAGTCACCTTTTTAAATGTATTGTCTGACTTGAATGCAGTATAGTCAAAATTAAGTCTTCTGGGGAAAAAAAATCTGTGGATGAAGTTTATTCAGTCTATATAGGATGTGTGAGAAATGTATGGACAGAGTTATCTTAAATGATGAAATGATGAAATTAAGATTACTGATGTGATAGAACTAATTCCCCTAGATGAAGTAAAGAAATATTATGAAGAACCAACCTTGTCCATAGTATTATTATTTTAATCCTGCCTTTATTATTGTTTATAAATAACTCGAGTCATGGAATATACTTAATATTCCTTCCTTCTTCTATTTTCCTTACAACAACCATCCCATGAGGTAGGTTAGGGTGAGAGTGACTGGCCCAACATCATCTAATTGATTTACATGCCTAAAGTGGGATTAGAACTCAGAATCTCATGGTTTCTAGGCCAGTACTTTAACCACTAGACTAAATAAGTAAGTTTTTTGATAAAATAACTTGTAATTATAGTATTTTGGTACTTTTTATATGGCTGAAGTTGTTTTAATATCATTCATTCAAAATAGAACACAAGAATGACTTCAAATTGGAAGTCAGAGTATTCTGAAATGAAGGAAGTCCTCAACTTACAATTGAACCAAAATTTGTTAAATGAGACATTTATTAAGTGAGTTTTGCCCCATTTTATGAACTTTCTTGCCAGGTTAAGTGAATTCCTGCAGTTGTTAAGTGAACCTGGCTTCCCCACTGACTTTGCTTGTCAGAAGGTTGCAAAAGGTAATCACATTTTGACTGGACCCGTCATAAATATGAACCAGTTGCCAAGCATTTGAATGTTGATCATGTGACCATGGAAATGCTGCAACAGTTGTAAGTGTGAAAAATAGTTGTTACTTTTTTCAGTGCCATTGTAACTTCAGTCACTAAATAAACTGCTGTAAGTCGAGGATTATCTGCATTTACAAAAATCAGCCTTCCATCCTTCTGAGGTCAGTAAAATGAGGACCCAGATTGTTAGGGACAATATGTTTACTCTGTAAACTGCTTAGTAAAGCACTATGAAGCACTAAATGCTATATCTCTATTACTATTTTAGGTGAGCCTAACATAAAATAGGGAGTTGGCAACTTTTCTTCTTTCTTAATATTGCATTCCTTCAGTTATGAACCATTTCACACCAAATGACAAAGTAGTGGAAAGTAGGGCTCAAAATGTCAGGGGTTAAAATCTTTCTTACATTTTCCCCCTTATCCTTATTTTATTTCTGAGATTCTGTATCTCTCTAGCAAAAGGTTTATATTTCCAAGAAGTCTCAGTCTTGCATGTGGCTATATGATATAGCAAATCATATATAAACTAACTTTTTTAAAAGGTTTCTTCATTCTTGTAAATTCCAGATTTTTCTGGACTTCCAGCATTTGCATGTTTCATCAGGTGATTGAAAATTCAGACAAAATTCAGACAAAAAAATAACTTATTTTTTTTAGGAGGACTGAACCCATGCATATTTGTTATTCCTGGACCAATCAAGTTCTGCAAAACTCTTAAGTCTGGACACTTTTTTTGTGGCATTTTGGTTAGGCCTAATAAATAAAATGGCCCTGGCTGTATTTTAAATCTGGTAGTGTTAGCTCTTATTTCCATGAGACAATGCTGCCCCCTTCTGCAAGGATAGAGAATTGTTCCCTTTATTACAATTAATTATTTGATTGCAGATTTATTTTACTTTTTCAGTATTACAATCCTATCTATAACAGCACATAAAGATGGCAGAGATCTTGCAAATTCACATTAGTCTTGTGCATTATTTCTGATGTCTGGAAAACATCCACACAAGGATCTACCCATTAAACCCATTTTCAGAACACTTTGTGCAACAAGATTCTTCTGTGAAAAGCCAAATTGGGTTGAGAAATATTTCTAATTTCAAGTTAGCCGTCTAGGCACATGACCAGGACATCCTTCATAGTGCACTTGTTTCATACAGGGGGTCCTTGACTTACCACAATTGAGACCAGAACTTCCAACCTTAAGCAATGTGGTCACTAATTGAATCATACCTGATTTCCAAGTACTAGATATGTAATTCAAAAGAATATTATATTTATATAATTCATTACTTTCTTCCAAAAGAAGTAAAGCATATTGTAGTATAAATCTAGTGCTTGGAATTTGACAAGTGGACAACATAAATGGATTTTCTGTGCCCTTAGGACTGATATTGCCACATTAGAAAGATAAATGTACACTCCCTTTCACTCAGTGGATTGAGGATCTGACTGTGCTTGTCAACTTTGGTGGATTGCCTATAGATGTAGACTTTGTATAGATAAATATAATGAATGATGGGACTTCTACAAAATATTAATAAGGTAAAGGTGAATTATTTAAATGTATTAGAAATTTAGGATGAATATGGATAGATAGCAATTATTCAAATACATCCTAAATACAGTAATATATATATTTATATTTAAAATATGTATTTAAACTTATCTTTTTAAAATTACATTTTTTAAAAAATTGTTTTTTTCTTTGGTAATATATATTTCTTTGTTTTTGCTTTTTTCATTTCTTTATGTCATTATTTTAAAAACAAAAGAATATATATTTTTAAAAAGATGTCATGTCCCATTTTAGCACCTTTTTGTTGCATTCATTAAATGAACTACCATGGTGATTAAGTGAATTGCATGACCATTAAGCAAATCCCCCATTGATTTTCCTTGTCAGAAACCCCCAAGGTTACAGGTGATCACATGACCCAGAACACTGCAACCATCATAAATACAAGCTGGTTGCCAGCTGCCCGAATTTTGACCACATACGCTCAATAATCACTAGTGCAAAGACCACTTATATGTCACAATTTTTAGCAGTGTCTTAAGTTCAAATAGTTGTTGAACAAATAGAATTCTTTATTGGCCAAGTGTGGTGACATTAAATTGAGGACTACCTGTATTTTCCATCTGCATAACATCTCCCAGATTGCAGGTTTTGGTATTATATTTCAAAGGCTGCTCAAAAATACTTGGTCCTAGGGAAAATTTAAATGTCTCAAGTTTCCTGCAGGCTTTTAAATCATTAATGTATTTGCAAAATGAATGTAGCATAGTACTTGGTGTAAGGATGACCAGTGTGGTGCTCCTGAAGATTACCATTGATAACTTTAAGACTCCTTGCTGCTCATTTTTCAAGAATTTAATCATAAAAATTAAATGGGAACCTGGGCTACTGCAATTTGAAGTATCAACATCTGTATATTCAGAATTAACATCTGGGCTATATTAGGCAAGTATTTAACATAGACAGAATAATTTTAAAAGATTATTGTGGTGCAGGTTTTGAAAATACCCAGCTAAAAATCTGACAGGATAGAGATCCTCTAATGGTCAACCTACCCTGCAATTTTAATCCTATTTAACCAAAAAAAATGAATTGGTTGCAGCTGTTTAATGCCTTCCCATAGTAATCTATGGACAATTTATGTTTTAGAAATTACATCTTCAAATTGCCCATACATCTTAAGAATATACTCAAGTCAATGCATGCCCTTTCTAAGACTTGAAAGTATAATTTGGGTAAAAGCAGGATTATATTAAATATAAAATGTCTTACTATGGGGCTGCATCACCATCTGAGATGGACTCATGAGATCTGTGGCATCAGGTTGCTTACTGCTGTCTATATTCCATGTTAAACCTGACTGGGCCCCTGTCTTTCCTGCCCACACGATGTAAATGTGAGTCAAAATCAGCCAGTCCCCAAATGTGAAAGTGGCAGATAAATATATTTAGTTTATTTTATTTTAATTAGATTTATACCCCGCTTATCTTCCCCGGTCAAGGGAAGGATCCTCAAATCAGCTCAGAGATCTATAAACATACATAAAATAACCTCATATTAAATAAGAATATATGTCCGTTTACTTCAAAATTATCAAAGTTCTTCCTGTCTCTTTAAACAACCAATGCTACCCGATTT
This sequence comes from Boaedon fuliginosus, assembly GCA_027560395.1. NCBI lineage: Eukaryota > Metazoa > Chordata > Lepidosauria > Squamata > Lamprophiidae > Boaedon > Boaedon fuliginosus. The sequence continues at coordinate 75,413 of JANHGC010003227.1, read as the reverse complement.
TCAGCAGCAATAACACCAGTAGTTTCATGTTGTTTTTCTTATTCAAACATCTTAGGACTTCTCCCTGTGCATTGTATTATAGTTGTGTTAATTATTTGTTTAAAAGATCTGTATGGCCGCTCATCTTGAAACACAATTCTCAGCAGTTCTCAACTTCCACCACTGTATTTGTATTTGCTGTTGCAAATGCTGTCAGCTTGCTAATTGCTTTAATGCACACATTTCATGAAATGTCACATTTGAAGTAATGGATCCAAGTTCTTTTCTCCCTCCCCCCCCTCCCACCTCAACCCATCTACCAGGAACACAAGGCTTGGGATGGTGTATTAGTTTAAGGCTAGATTAGTGGCATATTAATCTGATTCATCATACCTCTTTGCATGTAGTTTTGCATGTTGCTCTGCCTGCTGTAAACCATAACCTGGAAAATGGCAAATTTTCAGAACCATTGGGTTTTCGATAGTATTACAAAAATGAAATAAGAATTGGGATTTCTTCAACTCTCAGGTTAATATCCAAAAATGGAAAAGGGAGGGAGAGTTTGAATAATCTTTGATGAAGTAGTTTAACATTTATTAAACACCAAGATTTTTTTAAAGGGAGGGGGAGAGATATTTATAGTAACCATCTAAACACAAAAGAACATGCATTTCCAGAAGTCCAAGTCAGGATTACCATGAAAACTTGCAACAGGGATTTCAACATTCATAATCATTCTGACACAGCTGCCAGGATTTGCTGCAAAATGTTGTTGAGACTCTTGTGAGTAAACAAGTAAACAAAACCTCTTATGTTATGTACTTTTATTTAGGGCGAGTCAGATTGATTTTCCCCCCATGTCCTGTTTCCTCTATCCCCATCCCCCAATGCTAGTGGAATGGAGACTTGTTTTCTTGACACTACCACCTTAATTGGAAAAAAAAAATACCCTCAAGCTGAAGAAACCCGGGGTCCACCTTGTTTCTTCAGAATGATTTCTGAAGATGCAGTGACTCTAAATATCATTAGATTTGATATGGACTCTGATCTTGCAAGCAGACAATGGGAATATATTCCCCTTGACTGGGGAAGTGAAACAGGGTATAAATTTAATAAAATAAATAAATAAATGTTTTAAATTAAATGTACTATGGAGGTGCTCCCTTTACACACACACACAAAAGTTGCTTCCCAATTTCTGGTAAAAATCTGGCTGATCAGAAAGTACAATGTTTTGGACATCACTGTACTTTGTACAGTGTACTTAGTTCATTTGGAAAAACAAGGGCTACTTCAGAGCACTCCTGACAAATGCTTCCTCTCCTAGAGGATCCAGTTGTGATCCAGTTACCAGAGCAGGAAAGCAACTGATGTCAAAGTGAAAAATGGGTTGCACTTCTCTCATAATCCTGCTGCCACTGTTATTTCATCCTATCACTCATATCCATTGCATTCAGTGGGGCTTTTCAATGCTCAGATATTGTTTGAAATGCTGTAGCTGATCCAAGCAATATTAGTATCTTTATTTCTGGAACCTCATGATTAACAACAGGCCCATTTCATGGGCTAGCATCATTTTGGCATCAATAAACTAAAGATGCGTCGAAATAGCTTAACACAAGTTGCCAGAGATGGGGGCACAAGTCTGGGCAACCACTGAATGACAGCATACAATGAGTGTTATTCTTTGTTGTTTTAGCTGCCATCTAGTGGTTGCTTTTCCTTCATGATCAGCTGCTTTCTCATCTCATGATGACTTGTGCAGTTGGGAGGATGGAACGTACAAAGCAGCAGCACCAAGAATATGGTAAAGAATTGACAAGTTAAGAATATTTGAAGAACAAGGTATCTGCTTCATAATGTTGTGGAAAAAGAGGCAAAAGGTTTTGGCCTTTGGCAACTGTTGATAGAAGTGATTGTCCTTAGAAATGTTACCTCTTAATCTATATCTATAAAAGAGAGGTGGGGTGCAGATGTGTGTTTGTATGTGCTTTATAAAAACTTTCAGTTCTGCACCAATCTACTTCAAACTTGCCAGATAGGTAGAAAAGCGTAGTAAGAAATGCACTGTCGGGGTCTGGAAAAGATTGGGTCCATTTTTGAACCCCTTTCTGGGGCAAAAACATGAAATAAGCACAAATTTTCCGATGCGCATGTGCAGATTTCAAATAGGCGCCATTCAGTTAAACGAGAATTCTGCTCCACTGCGCATGCCCAGATTTTAAAGGGAGCCGGCATTCTGAAAGTAGTCAGCTGCCATGCGTCTGCTCCTCCGGCCTCAATGGCCTCAAGTCCCCTGGCAGGCCTGTAGGCGTGGCAGCATTTCGGTCAGGGCAACTGGGCTTTTGCTGCACTCCTGGCAGGGTTCACAGTCTATGGTCGCGACCGCGGGGACAGAAGCAGCAGCCAGGAAAACGGGGCGGGATGCTCACGGTCCCTTTCCCTGCAGCCCGCTTCTGCCCTTGTGGTCGCGACCATGGACTAAGAAACCAGCCTGGAGGGCACCAAAAACCTGCTGCTGCTGCCACACACCAGCCGGGACCTGAGGCAATTGAGTCTGGAGTTGCTGGAAGCCGAGTGGCAGGGAGGTGGCACCTGAAGACCCACAGATATCCTACCCCAGCAGTGCAGGAGAGCTGCAGACCGCCGCCCTTCCCCTTGGGAGAGGCTTTGCAGGATCTTTGGGCCCCTCCATGCACCGCGGCCACAAGCGCTCCGTGGCGGAGGTGATTCCCACAGGGAACAGCTCCAAAAACCAGGACCTCGCCCTCTACACTGTGTCCTGGGTCTGCTTCTTGGAGCTGTTCCCCATGGGAATCACCTCCACCCCAGACCACCTGTGGTCACGGAGGAGCTTTGGGGAAGCCAAGGACGTCTTCTCTCAGGTACGACTAAATAACAGCAGTGGACGAAGAGAGTGAAAAAACAAGGAGGAAGGGGAGGAAGAAGAGCAGGAAGATGAAAAGAACATGAAGATGAAGACGATGAGGGAGAAGAACAGGAGGACTGGAGGACTGGGAAGATGATGATGAACAGGATGACAAGGGGAAAGAAGAGGAGGAAGAGGAGGAGAGAGAAGAGGAGCACTTACGCATACATAAATACTGGGCCAAAGCCAGGTAATAAGCTAAGGTAAGAGGGAGGGAGGGAGGG
>JANHGC010003227.1:56969-72181 GCA_027560395.1 Boaedon fuliginosus | reverse complement strand
AGGGGAGGAGAAGTGAGGGACATAAGGAAGGAGGGAGGAAGGAAGGTAGGATGGAAGAAGGTTGAAGGAAGTTGCCAATAAAAAAACCCGAGCAAGGCCGGGTCATCAGCTAGTCATAAATAAAATTTAGCATGAATGGCCGCATATTAAGGCCAAAGCAATCTGAGACATCTAAACACAACTGGTATATACATTGTGGTAACTTACCAGTTGATAAAATCTTGGCCTGTGAATATCAATTGTGTCAAAGTGGTCACAAGACAGCAATGGTTATGTTATTGCAATGTTTTACAGGAAAATACTTGAAGAAAGGTAATTCAGTCAAGAGATGAACACAAGTTTATGTAAAAAATGAAGTGTATTTCAGAATATTTGAACATCAACATGCAGGTACAACATGGATAAAAATTATTGCACCTATATTATGTGGCAATTATTCAAGTTTCTAAAACATTTCAATTTCACATCACCCTCTGCTTGTCAGATTTCAAGCTTGAAAACACAACTCAGCATTGAACTGAGTTCACATCCTCCAAAACAACCAAAATCAACACACAGTGTAAACACACACAGAGCTGTAAAATCATCTACTAGAAGTACAGCATTATCCTTCATGTCCAACAAGACAGAACTGGAGAAAGACTGTATCTTCCCCCCACAGGAAATAACAAACAAAAAATTCCAAATCACATCTTAATTCAGTGCTAATGAGGAAAAAAACTCACAAGTCATTCCTCGTACCCTGTTGTATGGTGAGCGTTCTTGTAGCATAACCATTACCACAAAACCTTAGGCATCCTTCCCCAGAAGTGATTTTTAGCAAGGCTAAAAGTCTAATATTTACACTAAATATCAATCTGGTAATCTTGGATTCTGTGAAGTATTATTAAATACATCAGCTGCATATGAAAACTTTTAAAGATGGCTGAGGAAAAAAAGTGATCTTTAGATATCCAAACAAAGAGGAACTGGACAAAGAGTGTATTAAGATGGTTATTTCATATATCATATATGAAATCATATGCCTAAAATATAATTATTAAAATCATATTCATAAAACATGGAAATTTGGCCAACCAGGTCATCACCAAATGGTTTAACTGGATCACAAATAGAGAGAATCTCTTTCCCTCAATAGTTTCTATTCATCCATTCCATGCCACAAGCTGCAGGCTTGATTCTTCCAAGTGCTTTTAAAATGTTGAATTTTACCCTCTGTGGCATCATGATTGTCACAATTGCCTACCCCATCTCTTTCTTCCTTTCTGTATGGGGTCTAAATGGAACTTCCTTTCTTTTTATCTGTTATTAATATAGAGCCATAGCTGGAAATGTAGTGGTGAAAGAAAAAGACTTCTGCAGCCTTTAAGAGGTTTCCTGGTTATAGTAAAAAAAAGGCATATCCAAAAGGTAATACCTAAGTGATAATACATACATACACTAGCCTATATAGGGTAAACAGAGATGCAAATCCTTTGGCTGTTTTTGTGTATACTAATACTACAACATACATTATATGATCCAGGCCTCAAATTAATATAGTGTAAATTGTAACTTTGTTTGTTTACATTATTCAAGTTCTAAGTGGCTATGTCATCAGCTCATATTAGCAACAATCCCTTTTTCCTAAATGTATTTGTCTATTGGAGAGCAGTGCAGCAAAGTGACAGGACTGTAAAACACAAAGGATGATAAAAAAAGATAGGCCTGAAGGACAGTGCATAAGGTTAGTTATATGCATAAGTGGCAGGATAGACCAGACAATCGTATCTCATGAGATTATTGTGAGTAATATTATTGGAGAAATTCAGAAACTTCAAGTTAATATATGAAAAAAAAAATCAATGGATTTTTATAGCACTGCCGCATACAGAGGGCGTTTCTTCTTTTACACGCATTCAAGCACACATCATGCACTTAAGAGTGGTTAATGTTAAAACAATACCAGCTCAAACACAAGTTGGTCCAAAACTGAAATCAAGGAGAAAAAATTAGGCACTAAATATTGAGAAGGGAGGGATACAAGATACCTGAAATGTGATGATAAAGTTAATAGGGTTTAAAGTGTAAAATGTTCCCAGTTAAAAAGTAAATACTGATTTGGAAAGCAGAAATGGTGCAGGAAGAGAGTTGATATCTGCAATGTGGCAGAATAATGAAGCTATCTTATAATTAACTACAAGGTTTGCCCTTGAGAATTATTTCATAGACCATGTGATCACTTCAGCACATGTAGGCTTTCAGACTATAAAATTATTTTGTCTGTTCACACATATAGATATGCTATTCTGTTATAAGAGACTATGAGTTAAATTCACAGGTGAAATACCTACTTTTGCCTTTAAATGATCGTAAGTAATAACCTTGAAATGTTCTATTGCTTTACTGAGTATATAGTATCAGTGCAGTGTTCTAGATTTATCTGTCTTTATTTTTTATTTTTTTAAAAAAAGCACCAAACAATGTTGCCAAACTCTCAAAAAGTATCAAAAGGATTCTAAGAAAGCATAGGCATTTTGGAAATGTAGGTAAATTAAGCAACTAAAATATAGTTCATTTGCATGATACTGGAGATTTTTTCCTGAATAGTTACTCACTGAAGCTATAAGGGCTACTTTGCTTTTAGTGGTTCATCTCTGCCCTTCCCTGACCAATAAATACAGTACATAAATACAGTACCTTCCTATCAGTTGTTCCCATCCAATCAGAACTTCCCTGCTGGGTGTTAACTCCTTCTGCTACCAACCACATACCACAGGTGAAGGTGGGATGGTCTCAGATGTTCCAGCAGTGTCTGTGCTAGGGATCTACTAAAACTAGGGGAGCTGTTAATACACTTAGAGCTACAGTAACAGAAGTACCTTGTACCTCTTTTTAAATATTTGCTTGCTCTGAGCAAGGTAGTATTGGTAAGGCAACTAGCATTAAAAATTCTCCAATAATGGAGTGTCCTACTATTTTTAAGGCAACAAAAAAAAATGGATAAGAACCAAAATCCAAAATTTATTTTGACAGATTGTTCAGGTAAGCCCCTTTAAAAAAGATACTAATCCACTGTATAAACTAACAAAGCTTCCTCCACAGATAGTTGTGGGAAATAACTATGTAAGAAAAAAAGGTGTGCAGTGGCGTTAAAAATTGTAGAAGAATCCATAAATTGTATCAACATAATGAAATTAAAATCTGAAAATAAGGACAAACACTTGGAGCTAGTGTCAAAATGTATCCTTGTCGAGCAAGCAGCCTTATATGGTAAATAAAACAAACTGACATTTTGAGGGGAGGAAAAAAAAGAAAAACACTCAAAAGAAAATGCACAGGATGCTCCAAATTAAAAGGAAAAGGAGGAGTGATTTTGCTTTAAAGGTACCCTGTAAAGAGGGATCGAATGGCAAATGCTGTGTACAAAAATAGAATTGCAATGAAAAAGGCGAGAATATGAAACACAAATCTACAAAAAATAGATGTATAGGTTTCTTGATTTATATTTGAGTTCAACTAATGTTGTCTTTGTTTCTGAATGCTATATTCTTTTTCACAGCATCAGCTTTTGACCGCAGGAAGTCTTTTGTTTGGGACTGAGCTCCAGCCTCACTGATGTCACCTGGCACTGGAGCAGTCTCCTTTTTTGAACTCAAACTATCATCTGGTCCAGAAGAAATTCTCATGTTCCAATTTCCATCTGCTTGAACTTCAAGTAGAGGTAGTTGCCATCTCTCTTCCAAAATTTCAGAAGCATCAGACATACCAGGCTGTGACTTTTTGGGTATTATCCGACATTCTGACTCCTGAGAAAGCAGACTTTCTGATGTAATGTGAGAATCACAAATTTTAATGAGACCGCCTATATTAAACATTTTGGCTGACTCTGGATTCAGCTCTTCCAGTAGTGTCTCCTTTGAGCCTTGTTTGGACAGGCTTTTATCTTTTCTATCTTTTTCTACTTTTCTTGAGCTGGAGATGTTCAATCCCACTGCACTTAATGTATTCCTTGCACTTGTCAAATGAGCGGGACAAACTGTTTTTCCACTTTCAATTGAGACATCAAGCATAAATGTTGTACTGCCTGTAGGGCAACTTAGGCTTTTATCACTTGGGTGATTTTTGTGTTTTGAAATTCCCACTACAGAAGACAAAATCTGTTCTTCGACTTTAGGAGACATTTGTTCAAAAGCTTTGCCAAAATTCGTCAGATTCTCAATATTAGCATTCTCCTTCACAGATTGATACTCCCAAGTCTGAGGTGCATCTTTGCAGTCGATTTGGCTTACTAATGGAAGAGAGCTTGTGTTAGTTGTGCAAGAAGAAAGTGCTAACAAAGGCATTTTGTCATGAAACAACAGATAGGTAGCTTCTTCAGAAGCGGAGTCCTTTGTATTATTTTTGCCACCTGCTATTTCTGAACAGTCACCCTGACCAAACTGTCGGAATCTTACTGGGAGGCACTTCATCTGCTCTGGACTATCTGTACTTTTTGGGATAATCTGTATTTCCTTAGGATCTTCAGCATCTTTAAAACAGGTGTCCTGTTGAACAATAACTTTCTTACCTTGTATTGATTCTGTTGCTGTCTTGCATTTTGATATTAACTGTATTGGTTCAAAGTCCTCAGGATTTCCTGTAGAGGAAGCTATTGCACTAATTTCAGACTGGGACGCATTTATGCCAGTCACCAATGCCCTTTCCACATCTTTTTGTTGTGGCTGATTTACCTCACTCTGCACATTGCCCATTTTTGGTTCCTCCGGAAGAAAAGCATCATCTTCCATGCTATCTTTGCTTTCTAATCTGGAACAAGGCTTCATATCCTCAGTAAAAGGATTACAAAATTGGTGTTCCCTAATGAAGGATGGCCTGCCCAATCTTTTTCCATCTTGACTATCTTCTGACCCTTCATCAGTTTCATCTTCAGAAGAATCTACTTCTGTAATGGCCTCCTGCTTCTGTAGAGATTCTCTTCTTTCTACCCTATCTTGTCGAATGGCCCCAAGTTTTCGGGAAGAAGGCTTTTGGAGTGTCCCTTTTTCTGCTGGCCCAACTTTACCTCCAGATGTTTCATTTATTGACTCCTGCCAACTTTGGAGACCCGGATCTCTCTGAAGCATGTCCTTTTTGAATTCAGAATGGGAAATATCCAAGCTATGCTTACGTGAAGAGGGCAGCTTTTTTTCTGAGGAAGATAGGGAAGAGGTCAGTTTCTCAGCTGACTGGACTCTTTTCAACAGTGGTGATCTTGGCGGTTCAGCACTTTTTGGCCGTGAAATCTGCCGAGCCAAAGGGGGAGAGGAATGTAACTTTACAGGGAAAGATTGCATGATGCTTGAACTGCCAACTGAATGCCCTGGCAAAGGGGAAGGGGAACGCTGAGGTGATGTGGATTGTGGAGTGGGTGAAGGTGTATGAGCTAGTGGTGAAAGGGGAATGTTTCCAGCTGATTTACGTCTTGGAGATCGATACTGTCGTTGAAGTTTTGGAGCTAGTCCATGTAATGAACTGGGTCTGATATGACCTGAACTAGCTGGAGAATTGGGAACACTGGAACCAGGCGAACTGCTCTGAGAAGAGTTTCCACCAACTGTGAACATCAAAAGAGGAGAATGGTAAATCACAAGCTTTGTGAGGCTGAATTTAAAGAAATTATGACTAATGCAATCAAAACTGAATATGCAATAAAGTGCAAATGCAATAAAGTGCAATCAATCATACTTTATTCCTAACAAATGCACTGTACTTCACTGTTATTTTATAGCATGTCTTGGTTGTCTTTTGGAGGTCTTTCTTTTTTCTCATACTAAATATACTCTTTAAGAAATATACTCATTAGCAGCTGCATATTCTAGCTCTTCTGCTTATTTATCTTGGTTATAAACTTTACACTAAATCCTAACCTTTGGAGTACAAAAGGACTTTTCCTCCAGGAAATTTATTTGTAGAATTGTTTATTCATATACATATGGTAATACACTGTTAATGCATCCACTCACTCTCATAATGAGGAAGTTATATTGATAGTATTTACATTAAAAAGTGAATGGGGCATTTAAAAAGAAAAAGACAGTATAGCAATTAAAAGTATTAAGTTGCAAAAATCACCCCAAAATAGTATTTCATGATATCTAACATTTTATGCTTCTTCAATATTAAGAGCTTAATATATTACTCTCACACTAATAAATTCCTTGGAGCACCTTTCCTGAATCTGGCAGCCAGCCTCACTAGTTGCTTGGGCTGTTTTCCTGGGATCTTAAAGATCCCACCACGAACTCTCAATTGGCTTGCAGCTGTCATTTCTTGTTTATAGAAATGAGAATTTGGATGGTTTATTCCACCCCTACCCTCCAGTTTTAGAAAATACATTAAGTTAAAAGTATTTGATTCAAATATTCTGCCTTCTATTCCGTTTTTACCTAAATGTGCAGGCTCAGGAGTAGATCGGTAACCCTGTGTTGGAGAACGAGGAGAGAGATTGTGCGTAGGTGAACCAGGAACACTTTCCCCAGATGACAAAGAACGATTGAGGGAAGATAAACTTCTACTTGTGTGAAGCAGGGAGGCCTGCTTGGTAATCTTCCTGAATAATGAGCTCTTTTTCTTACTGGAAAAATAAAAAATAAGGGTAATTGTCAGCAAGAGAAGCAACCAAACGAGACCCAAAGGTGCTTTTTCAACTGGACTTTCTCCTTTTTTCTTTGAAGATGTTTCATTTTTCATCCAAGAATGAGAAGTGAAACGTTTTAAAAAAATAAAACAGAAAGTCCAGTTGCCTCTTGAAAAAGCACCTTTGGGACAACCATGACCTTGATGACTGAGAATCTCCATACAAACCAAATGAGATCCATAAGGGGTCATTAGTTCATTATTTATAACAAGTTGTAAATAGGAGTTATTTTTAATAAATTATCATAAATAATAAGAAACTGAATAGAAAATGAAAGTCTGTTAACATTCAACTACAGTTCAAAGAACTCGGGATACAATCCATTATTGATATTATGTAACTTTTGTAACATAAAAATAACATTTATTTACCCATACTGACAATTATTATTATGAATGACTTCAATTTTACAAACCTTTCCTGCCCGTCTTTTGTTTTGTTTTTCTTGTTCCTTCTAGCCATTTTTGATTTATAACTGGCCTTCCGAGCTGGTCCCAATTTGATCGATGTGTTCTCAAAAGGTGTCGTGGATATGGACACCTTATTTCCACTCTGGTAGAAAGAAAATCACATATTCTAATTTTTGAAATGCATTTCTTTATATGATTTGGTACGTGAAAGCAAGGGAATGTACCAGTTTGAAACTGAATGTCTTAAATTCCTTTGATCTGGTCTTTTCCTTTCAAAATATAGTTTGCCTTTAGAAAGTGCTACTAGAGGGATTTCTTGAATCAGACTTTTCTCACAGATTAAATAATGGTTTTTCTAGTTGAATGACAGCTGAAGAGCAGTTGAAGAGATTATGAATGTAAAATGTTATTAATCCAATATAAACTTTGTAGAGTACCTAGAAGATAGTTGAGTATCACCAGAAGCATCACATTAGAAATTCTATCAAGCAGCATGCCTAACTCTAATACAGATTCCTATTTTCATCTTTGAATTTCTTTCATCTTCTAAAGAATTGAAGAATCACAAACTATCATAGATTAAGATTCAAAATACCTGTTTCAGTTATTTCCAAAGCAAGTATCTAGATAAGGCAACTGGCTAAAATGTACCTGCCACAAAGCAATTCCCTTGCAGGTGTTCTGTTTATTAAATGAACAGACATATTACAATATAATCCATGAAGAAATTATGTGTTTACTTATCAATGAGCATTATTCAATAGGATATATTCCAGAAAATATTCCAAACTGCTATTAATTGGCTATTATTATTTCCTATTATTTGTAAATGAATAAAGATTTTCCCAAAAAAGGATATTATTTGAGGACTAGGATAGTTCCCCCGCAAGGGTGAAGAGAGGAGGGGTATAAATCTAATAAATAAATAAAATAAAGTAGATCTGACCAGTATCATTTTAAATATAAACTGGATTGGATTCTGTTAAGCCCTGGATCAAAATTTCAAACTATTGGAACATAACCCACTGACTCTACCTATTCACTATTGCAATAAAATCCTTTGCAGTATATATTTTCTCAAATCTACATTCAGCACATATGATGTTAAGATTCTAGTCTTAATAAAAAGTATCCAATGTTAAGTATTGTTTGATTATTTTAGGTTATTACTGCATAGTGTATTTATGTGCAGTTATTGTTTGCGGGGGAACTATTTATGAATATAAGTCTTGCAAAAGCCAAATTTTGACAGTGATAAATAAAAGATGCAATTATTTAATTAGATGAGTGGGGATATTTATGGTTTCAGTTCCATTCCATCCCCATCCCCAGTTATGTCATGTAGTAAAATCTTCAATATTTATATTGATTTGTTTTCTATGGGATACCTTGACTATAATTAACATACTACTTGTACTATTATATTTTATACAACAAACAGATTTTTTTTTGCCTCTGAATCATTATTAACTTTTAGTGTCTGCCTAGACCAGTCTCTGCAATTTTCTTCATAAGATTTAGAAGTTGTTTGTCATTGCCTCCTATCTAAGGCTGAGAAAAAGTAACTAGCCCAAGGTCACCCAGTTGGCTTTGTACCTAAGGTGGGACTAGTACTTACAGTCTCTTGGTTTCTAGCCTGATGTTTTAACTCCTAATATTTGGCTTTCCCTTAAATAGCCTACTTGTTTAGCAAAACTTTTATCCTTTTACTTAAATTAAACAAAACATAATTATTTTCTTGTATGGAATACTTGTAATCCCATACAAGAAAATAATTAAATTCAATCAGTAACATCTTGAAAATTCTCAAGAATTTTAAATGAGTTGAAGATGCCCTCAAGTTATGCTTGTCTCCTAGTAAGTCCATCTTTCTAATTTTCTTGATAAAAGAATGGATTAACCAGCCATTGGCATTTTCTCAGGGCCCTTTGTTTCCAATTTTTCAGACTAATCTGAAGCCAAGTCTAGCATTTCTTGGTGGTTTAGTCTTCTATGCAAGTCATAATCAGCACTGATTCTGCCTAGCTGTAGGGTACAGACAAAAATTGGTTTGGGGCTGCCACATGAAAACCCAGATTTAAAACATCTTGGAAAATTAAGTCGTTGCCTGGCACTGAAAATACTTCCTTGATAGGTCCAAGGATGACTGGCAACATTTCATAATCAGAATATCCTTATGAAGAAGAAAGTGGAGGTACTCAGAGATCCATTTAAAAAACTCACTGTATATACAGTCATATATACAATTATATTACGATGAGGCATGATGAGCTGTACTAGCTTCCAGCACATTTCAGGAAGAAAAAGCTTTTCATGGCTTTGGATCATTAAATATATAGAAATGCTAAAATGCCTCATCAAGCCTTGGATAATATATCATTAAATTTCAGTTAGCAATCTAGCAGCTGGTTTTTTATTGTAATCTCTAAATCTTCTTCAAAGAGCAAATGTATACAATGCATTACACTAATCCAGGGGTGTCAACTTAAGGCTCACAGGCAGTATCCATCCCACAGGGTGCTTAGACCTGGCCCGTGGGGCCTCCCTGGAAACAGCAAAGGACTGGCCAGCGGTGCTTCTGCCAGTGAAAACAGAGGTCTGGAGGGCCGCCCTCAGCTCTCCCAAGCTCTGTTTTCGCTGGCAGAGGGTTGCAGGAGGCAGTCACAGCCGAAAATGGAACTTGGGAGCCTGTTTTCACTGGTAGAGTGCTCAGGCCACCACAGGCACTGCCGACACGAGTGATATCGAGCTGGCCATGCCTGCCCCAGGTAAAACACAATCCTGATGCGGCCCTCAATGAAATCAAGTTTGACATCCTTGCACTAATCTATCTGGAAATAATGAAAACATCAGTAGTCGGCAACTATAACATCAGATTTAAAAAGGGTATTCTGTGCAACCTGATCCTCCTATGAAAAAAATAATTTTAAATACTTTGAATTTCCTGGAAACATTTTTTTTACTAAACATTTGAGCTGATGGACATCACTCCTATTGTACAGCAGGCATGTATTTTCAATCTTTACCTTCAGGACCAACTCTACCACTTCTGTATGAACCAATCCATGTACAGGCTCTCCATTCACATGAGTTATCAAATCTCCTTCTCTTAGACCAGCCTCACTTGCTGGGCCACCTTCTTCTACATGCTATAATGATAGAAAACAAAGCTAAATAATAATAGCAATATATTAATAATCTGTTCATATTAAAACACATTCCAATTCCATACATAAACAACTATGCTTCTGATTGTATTTAGGGCATTTCAGTTGCAAATCATGTGCTGCTCTTAGTGAGGTCTATGTTATCAATGTTCAAGTATTCTCTAGTGTTAGTAGTACATAAATGTCAGAATCAAAATGGATAAACGATTAAATATAACAATGACAAATAAGACAGTTTTGACTCCCAGGTATAACTTGATGACCTGAAGACAGCTCTGCAAAAATGGAGCTGAAAACTGTGGCAAAGGTCAAGGAACCAGTGACTCGGTTGATTCTTTGAAACCTTTCTGGATAAGGAAAAGGTAGGAGATCACCCACATGTGCTCTAGATAGCTATTCCGTGTAAGGAGACATCAAGACAGCTATTTTTTGTGTGGGTTTGAGCACCAAGAGACAATGGAATTAGCCATCTTGCTGGCAACCACAGCAGAGGCTTTTAAAGGACACTAAATTTGCAAACCTCACTTTCTAATATTTTTCAGAAATTAATTACTTCTAAGCTGCTAGAGACCTTCTCTAAGCTACTTGAGAATATCAAGTTTGAAAATATCATGTGAGTCTACCTTCAACCCTGAATGAAAGAAAATTTAAATCATAAGCTTAAGAATTTGAACAATCTAAATATCTTGATCTCAGAAATAGTAAATGTATTAAGGGGCCATATAAAATTGGAATATTGATACATTTTCCCATGGGAAATAGATTCTGTTTGGGTTTTTACAAGGCATATGAAAGAGAAGCAATTTCATAATTTCAAACATAGGACATTAGAGGGGGGTAACATTTTTGGTGGGAGAAAGATTTACAAGCTAATAAAATGTTGCAAAACATAACATTGAAAATACTGAAGGAGTATTCTTTACTTTGAAGAATGGAGTTAAAAAGTAGTAGCCACAATATCGGCAATGTCAGTAATGATGTCTGCGTCTATATAATGACGTTGTCCAAAGAATGTTATTAAAGAAATGACAGATGTAGTACATTTTTTATCTAGCAAGATATAGTATTGAAAGTGAATTTAGAATAGGTTTCAGTTTTAAAATTTTAAAGGAAATACAAATGACAAACAAAGAGATTGACAAATAGAAATCAAATTATGTGAGAATATTTGAATGCACTGAAGACTATTACTATTAGAAGTGAAAGGAAGGAATATAAAGTTGATTTATTTGATCAAGATGTGTTATTACATCTGGCAACACTTTTATGGCAAGGGTCTTCAAACTTGGCAAGTTTAAGACTTGTGGACTTCAACTCCTAGAATTCCTGAGCTAACCTAACTGGAGGAGGAATTCTGGGAGTTGAAGTCCACAAGTTTTAAAGCTGTCAAGTTTGAAGACCCCTGCTTTATTGACTTTCTGCTGACACCAGGACTGATAAGATGGTGTTTTATGGATTTGTTTATAGATGGAATATGGGAAAAAGAGTAAATATCTGTAATCTTAGAGGATGTAAAGTATCTCCAAATTTGCTTATACTTGTGATGAAGGTTGAAAGTCACTTCTTTATATATTACATTTTCTGTATTACGGTCTTACTTTTCTCTCTCTTCTATTCCTTTTTTCATTTTATTGTTTAGTTTGAATTAGATTTTACTATTATAATTAAAATTCTTAAGAAAATTATATATAAAAATGACAAAAAAGATACAGTTCTGTTTGTTACATGGGGCTTATGTTTATTGGCAGCTGTATGCAAATGCAATTTTTGTAAGGTCATAACAAATAAGAGTCAGAAATCGATTTACTAAACTATTCTATTTCCTATTATGATTATATTGCTGCTAATTAACTCCAAAGATCAATTTCTACTTAAATGAAAACTGAGTAAAGCCTATAGGGAATTTGGGACATAATTTTACTTCCCATCAATTGTGAACATGGCATAATAGACAATATTCATTGTGAAAAATAATCCAGGCAACTAACAATATACTTATAAAGAAAATAATCAAAGCAAGATAAATTATAACACAGCTGAACTAAACTCAAAATCCAAATCAATTAACTGAGAAGGCAGTAATGCTTTAAGACATGTAACTAAGTCTAAGCAGATGTGTAAAAAAATACCAAAAACCTAAGGTTAGGGAGATCTGAAACAGACAATCACTGTCCAGGCAACTCAGAAATAATTAATTAACCTATAAGTTTCAACTTTGATATTTCCATGCACATACATCAATTACATGTATTTTCTTTTACAAAGGAACTCATCATTCCAGAGGTAATTCTGGAAAAGATTGTTTAGGTATAAGGAAGGTTTTTTTTTATGACGTTAAAAATACTGCACACTGCTCTAATTTTCAAAGTAGGCTCTTACTCAATTGCTATATATTGTGACATAAAAATCCAATAAGACCAAGCATACCCAGACTATGTGATGCACTGAATAGATATCACTGTTCCCCATGTAGACTCTAATTGCACGAAGTGAAAAACCATAATTCTTCCCAGCTCGATGGATGATGATTGGTGGTTTGGGATTCGTAACAGCAGGAGAATAGTCTCGGCTTGGAGATGAGTCTCTTGAAGATGGGTTGGAGGAGAGAGAATGAGGTGACATTGGACTAGCCAATGGCGAACAGGTATGGTGTTCTACATGAACAGAGAAAATGTTCCAAATTAGAAAACCTAGTTTTCAAAAGAAAATAAACCTTGCAATAATGTGTTAATGGGGAAATAAGCTTTTGGATTGTGGAATTCTGAAAGCTGCATTTTATTTTTCTTCCCCATTGTGGAAAAAAATGCTATAATAATACCACCAGGAAATGGCAACTTGGTATTTGATTATACCTGGTGCAATTCAAATATGTGCTGAAAAATAAATTATTTTAAACTATGAATTTCTTATTCAATTTTTAAAGAAACTATACATTAAAATGCACCAGGTTTAATCTGTCATGAACCACAAACATGTATTCAAAAGAAGGTATAGGAAACAAAATTAAATCTAATTGTAGATTGGATAAAACATTTTCCTAACTCTTAAAAGCAAAGAATTAAGTGGTATGGCTTTTTGAGGTGGAAATATTGTATATTATTATTATTATTATTATTATTATTATTATTATTATTATTATTATTATTATTATTCATAATAGGGCTTTCTTAGATGGTATCTTCTTTCCTTAGGGGTTAGATTAGAGCTGATACTGGCACCCAGCAAGAAGACATACGTTTCTCCTGTTGGCAATGTCAACAAAGTACTACGTAAGTGCCTAATATGAACTTCATGATTCTTGGAAACGATTTATCAAATATGTTTGAAATGATTTATCATTTATGATATCACAAATCATTTATGAAATGATTTATCAAAAAGTTAGATTTAAAAGTAACAATGTACTAATCATAGCTATAATAGAACAATCAGAGTGAAATCCCACTCCTTATTACAGCACAAGCTTATCCATAGCAAAACTATATATTAAAGGTAGAATAGTGTGGTTCCTGGCAAACCCAGAAAAAGATGTAAGATAGTGGTTAGTGTCACATTTATCTGTAGTCTATCTTGTTTTGATTTTTTAAAGTCATGAAACAGATAGGTTACCTGAGGGGATCAAGAGGGAGAGGGCAGTAGCTGATGCCGACTTGATCACTTTATTGACAGGCCGTGGGGAGGTCCGCTTTTCCCCGGAATCACCTGAAAGTAGCCGGTGTCGAGCTCGCCGCACAGCCAGATCACTGGTAGCCTTAGGAGTCATAAAGTCTGGACTTTCACTACTGTTGCTGCGCATATAATGATCAGAGACATCTGTAGTGTTCCCACCTACAATTAAAAAAAAAGTTCAGAGGCACATGGAATTTATATTTGCCTCTCCTCCAAAGGTAGGTGTATTATACGGCCCACGAGTCTTTTTTGAAAAGCAATGTATTAAGCAGTTCTGCCACCCCACTAGCTGTGGAACAGCTGAACAGCACTTCTGGTATTTACAGCCCACCAGAATTTCTAATTTATCAATGTGGCCCATTCCCCTCAACAAGTTGTGCAGGCCTGGTCTAACCTGACAGGCCAAATTATGATCACAGGCCAAGAATTAGAGACAATGCTGCCAGTCCCATTTACCTGTAAACGTTGAGCTGCTCATACTACTGACAGTTGAAGAAGGAGTTTTTAGTCCATCATTATCACCCAGTTGGAGTTCTCTTTTTATAGACTGTTCTGGAATTAGATAAGGAAGACATTCCCGAGGTTGTGTCAGAGGCAAAGATATCCCATCCAACTGTTTCTTTTTTCCTTCTTCCTCAGTTGAAACGGCAAAACGAGGCATTTCGAGAAGCCCAGAACAATGCCGGCGGACAGTTAAAGGTGGGCTGGAGTCACTCTCTGTATGAGAGGATTCAGACACTGAGATATGTTTACGCAGTCTGAAAAAAACCAACAAAACACATTGACATCACTCAGTTTTCACACAACAGGGTTTTAACTAAACCCATTAATAGCTGGCAATCTAGCTGGGAGTGGAAAGGAAATTGGGCAGCATGAATGATGGACCGGCGCATGCACAGCTATTTTGAGTGGCGAGCCAGCGGGCATGCATGCAGCTCAATTTACACGAGTGGCAGGATGGCATGTACACATGCTAAGTGTTTGCCAGCCCACCGTGTATGTGCACAAGTGCCCACCAGTCCACCGCACATGTGCATGAGTAACCACTGGCCTGCCAGTTGCGCAAGTTGAGCTGCACATGCATGCTCTGGCCAGCCACTCACACAGCCTAATTCCGAATAAGCTATGGCCTGGTAGTACGACGTAGCCCAGCAGGCCTGGGGCCCTGTTTTACAGGAAAGCAGATTGTATGGGGAAGTTTCCTTAAAGGAAGATTATTCCTTTATTAACAGCTACCCTGTTTCCCTGAAAATACGACCTCCCCTGAAAGTAAGACCTAGCTTGATTTTTACATGTCCACCCAACATA
>JANHGC010003227.1:27605-44346 GCA_027560395.1 Boaedon fuliginosus | reverse complement strand
CTGAGTGCTATTGCTATCCATGTTGTAAGCCGCTCAGAGTTCTTCGGGAATTGGGCGGCATAAAAATGTAATAAATATATATATATATATACTTACGTATTTATACACTAGTAAAATTCTCCAGTTTGTCTGTTTGTACATTTATATCCTCCAGTTAGCCTAAACAGTGCATTATCAGAACAATTTTTGAATCGTACTACTTCAAATTCACTAATTTAAAGAATATGCAAAAAAATTACGTGCATTATGTACCCCAATGGTTGCATTTCATTGGTAAAGTGCCCATGTGGATCTTGGGATGATGCCTAGGCACATCGGTCAACACCTCCCCCTCTATTTCCAACGGTGGAAATTGTTGGATGGTCCCAGAAGTAGGGACCCAGAGTCACTCGGTTTTGTCTGGGTTGAGCTTGAGCCTGTTGGTCCCCATCCAGGCCCCCACAGCCCTCAGGTACTGCTCCTATTCAACATTTATATGAAACTGCGCTGTGTGAGATTATTCGAGGGTTCAGGGTGCAGTATGCTGATGACACTCAATTATTCATCTCCACCCCAAACCAACCCAACGATGCTGCCGAGGTGATGTCCCAGTGCCTTCTCTAGATACCATTGGCCAGGCAATGTCACTTGGCGACTCCACGGAGGAGGGCCTTTTCCGCAGTGGCCCCCGCCCTCTGGAACGATCTACCTCTGGAACTCCAGAGTGTCCCGTACTTGAGACTTTTCCGTCGAGCATTGAAGACCTGGCTCTTTCAGCGGGCCAGATTAGTGTGAACCACTGAATTTTAATAATTTTAAGGGATTTTTAATGTTTTAATTTTTTTATATTATTTGTATTTTATTATTATTGTGAGCCGCCCTGAGTCCTATGGGAGTGGGAGGCCTACAAATACAAATAAATAAATAAATAAATAAATAAATAAATAAATACATACATACATACATACATACATACATACATACATACATACATACATACATACATGATATGCAAGGCATTTATCTGCAGAGGAAGTGGGCAGTTGCAGCCAAGTTGACATTTTGTTATGACACAGCAACCCAAAGGGGTGAGATCTGCATGATAATACTATGACATACTTAAATCCCACTCTTGCCTACAATCCCTTTTGGGGAAAAGGGACAAAAGTTTATTAGAATCAGCCTGCTTCTAGTAAGGTATTGACTAGTGATGAGGACCAGCAAGAAGGATAAAGTGGTCTAAAACAGGGGTCTCCAACCTTGGCAACTTTAAGACTTGTGGACTTCAACTCCCAGAATTCCTCAACCACCAAGCATGACATGCTATCATACAGATAATGTCTCTGAGTGACCAGCAATTCAATCTCGTACAGAATGCCAGTTTCTGATTGCTTTGATACTAATATGCCACCTCCAGCAGGCAAACTATACCAATCCCTATAGTTGGGACTGTGGCCAGCAGGACACCTCAACATTTATCTCCACTTCATCTTGGATATTTGGGCCACCTGACAGGGAATAGGCACTTCTTACATTACACTCACTGCACACTGGTAAGTGGGAATGATGCTATAGTTCTGTCAGTTCTCATGTTGTGTCAAATGATTTCTGCTTGGACGTGGCCAGCACCAGGTAATCTCAGCTGTCACCAAGGTGAATGCTGTTATAGATATATGCAATAGGATGTTATATATATGTTATAGATATATGCAATATATATATGTTATAGATATATGCAATAGGATGTTATAGATATATTATAGATATATGCAATATATATATATGTTATAGATATATGCAATAGATATATGCACTTGGGTGTAAAGGGGAGCCCTGCTCACATTACAAAATAAGGGAAAAATGTAGTGGAGGGATAAACTCTCCATACTACATTATCAGGATTAAATTTGTGCGGAAACTTGCATTGTTGCATGATAGTTTTCTTATTAAATGCACTGCTGCTGAATACATGAAACTCACACATGGAAGTGTGAGATAGAAGGATAGGATTCATTTCCACCCCTTTTGTAATAATTGAACAAGATTACTGCGGCACTTCCCAATAATGGTTTGTTTTTCTCTAAAACAGCAGTGTGGGGGAGGGAAGGCACACTAATTTTCTTATCCTGTTATCCTCCTCCAAGGTTTCAGCAGAACCACCACAGGAACCAGCCTTATTCTACTGCAGAGCTATCACAAATTTCAAGGGAGAGAAGCATTTTAAAATTAGAAAAAAGCCTACAGTTTTATTCCTATAATTTACAAAACAAATGACATATATAATCTCTTCTGCAGCCATTTAAAAATATTAACATACAAACATTGGCATTCTCACACCATTAACCTATTTTTAAAAATCTCATTTTAAAAAACAAATGCTAGTATAACTTAGTCTTACCCATATGCCCCGTTACTGATCAATTTAATAGTTTCAAACTCCTCTTCTGATGGTGTTTTCTTGGATTGCACAGTTGCTCCCCGATTCTGAAAATAGCAAAAATAGCTTTCATTCTACTTTTAATCTATTAAATAGGTAATGGATATTAACCACTGACCCAATTCTTCTTTGAAAGTATAAATGAATAGAAATATTATGATTTCATTGTGCTGCTAAAGCTACTTGAGATTTTTTTTGCTACCCTGACAAATTCCATAAAATTAGAACCATCTCTAGTCTGCCTGTTTTCTGCAAGGCCGTGAAGACCTGGCTTTGCCATCCAGCATGGACCTGATCACTTGTTTTCCCATCCCCTTTAGTGGTTTGATTGACTGAGTAAATGTGTTTTTTTGGAAATTTTATTGTATAGGAATTGTTTTTAAATGTATTGTTTTGGCCGCCTCGAGTTCCCCTTTTGAGTGAAGAGAGGCGGGGTACAAATCTAATAAATTATCATTATTATTATAATCAAATTGGAAGGAGCTTGAACTGGAGGAGCTGAGTGCTGCCCCTCCTGGGTGATACAAGATGTGAAGGAGTAGATGGGGAACTTGATCTTAGTTCTGATGAATGCGTCCTTGCAAGAGGAGCTGATACAGCCATTCTTCAAAAAAGCATAGATAACCCTCTTCCTTAAAGAAATAGGCTGAGACCTAAGCAAAATTAAATGACTGTTGATGAATGAATGAAGTCAACAGAGTCCAGAACAGTAATATCTTTAGTGTTAAATGAGGTCACACTTCCTACAAAAAGATATGATGGTATGTGTGTATGACAATAAGAGTAATTTTTTAAGAATTCCAACGTAACATGATTTTTTATGAGCCGCGGTGGCGCAGTGGTTAGAATGCAATATTGCAGGACAATTCTGCCAACTGCCAGTAATTTGATCCTCACCGGCTCAAGGTTGACTCAATCTTCCATCCTTCCATCATCCATCAAGTCAGTAAAATGAGGACCCAGATTGTTGGGAGCAATATGCTGACTTTGTAAACCACTTAGAGAGTGCTATTTATCAAATAGAAATATGGCTGCTCTTAGCAAATTTAATTTTCTATTCATTTCCTAAATATTTCCCATTATAATACTTAATTTTATTCAAGAGATAGTTATAGTGGATATAGAAGGTCTGTACATCCCTCTTAAAATGACCAGGTTTTTGAGATGCAAAAAAAAAAAAATCAGACCAAGATAAATCACTAGAATTTTTCCATCTTTGTCCAGTCAAAATTGAAAAACAAACTGGAATCTTTAGGGAAGAAAAATATAAATAAAAAATTAGAATAATGTGACTGTACAAGTGTTCACACCCTCTTATAAATAGGTATGTGGTTGTGTATATTATTCTAGCTTGTATGTTATAACAGCCTGTATGTCATAGTAAAGGTGGAAAAAATCCTGAAGTGCTTTATCTTGGTCTGATTTTTTTACACTCAAAAACCTGACATTTTAACGGGGATGTGTAGAGACTCCATAACCACTGTAATTATCATTAGGAAAAAAAGTACAAGTACACAACTTATACTTTGCTAATATCAGTGCAGAAATGTTTTTATGTTATGGAACGGAGCTGTTAAATCACTACCTTTCCTTCTGCAGAATCATCTGTCTCTGGAGCATCTGGACTATCACAACTATTCAGCTGGGCCATTTCTGGAAAGAAAGGAAAAATATGCTTTTAAGATGTAACAGTCTACAATCATTGGTATTCAAAGAATAATACACACCTACTCCCTTATCTCATTTGCAGTCCTTCCTACACAGCTTTTTTTGTGTGCCTTTGAGTCAGCCTTGACACCTGGCAATTGCTGAAAAATTCCCTACAGTGTTCTTGACAGTATTTTCAAAAGTAGTTTGCCACTGCCTGCTTTTTTCCTCGGCCTGAGAAACACTGACTGGTATAAAGAGTGGGAGAGTTTTTGCACGGGGTCTATATTGGATGCCAGTGGGCAGAAAACAGTAGCACACAAGATTTTTCATACTGGGAACTTTTCGGCCAAACCAAAATGTCACGGATGGTCACTGTAATTAACTTATATCACTTTACTTTGCAAATATGCAAATATATCTCCTTAGTAATGATAAGGTTATTCTGAATAATATTTGGGATAGATTTTGTATTTCCTCATAAGACTTTTTAATGTTTAAAATAAGTGAGATGGTTATAATGTTCATTTTGGGAAAATCAGAGTCCTATACAGCTTTTTGTATGTTACATGGTTTTCCCTTTCTGTTTTTTTTTTTAATTTCAAAGTTATTTCAATCTATGAGTCACATGAAACCTCAGCAAAATTCCAAGACAAAAATGAAAAATACCAAATACCATTGGTTATCTTCAGTACAAATTATTGTACTCTGACACATTTTGCAGTAAAAAGCACTTTCTCATATAAAAAGCTAATTTATCCTTTCACTGTTTTTCTGTGCAGTATTCAGAAAAATTAGTCCACAATGTGAATTTCTATTTAATGCAGAAGATATATAGCAATTAAAGATATGATATGCATGGTCACTTCACACATAAAATTAGTGGACTAATTCCAGAATTGAGAATTCAAGAACAGACTAGTAGAGTGTTTCTCAACCTCAGCGACATTAAGGACGTCATCTCCCAGAATTTTGGGAGTTCAAAGCCATTCATCTTAAAGTCATTGAGAATAAGAAAAGTTGGCATACAGCATTCCCCTAGGAAAGGAAGTTAAAGTCCAATGGAGCCATCCCCATAGGAGGAAAGTGAGGAAAGTGATAGGGATGGTAATTTTTTTTCCTTCCCATTTCACTTACGGTTTAGGACAGATTCATTGCAAATGCAGGGGAAACTGAAGACTCATCCTTTCCAGCCATAGGACCACTTTTTTGTTGAACTCTGCTTTGTGCAATTTGGAGTGTGCAATATGTACTATTATATACTATATCATTAAAGTAATAATTAAAATGCATAGGCACACTATATAAATGGAATGGGACAGTGTAATATTTCCAGACATTCTTAACAGTTGATGTGCTCATTAGATTTTATGTGCTAGTTAATGTTTGTGAGAATGATTAAGATGCTTTGTGATATCCTACTCTTTTCTGCTTCATTACAGTTCTAAGAATACAATGCTCTCACCCTCCAAGGGATCCCTGGTAAGGCCCAGCTGGCATATAATATAACGAGGGATGTCACATTTAATTCCTCCCCCTTCTTTGGCATGGCCTTCAGCAGCCTCTAGCAGATGGTAGAACTCTTCGGGATCAAACTCCTAAAGCAAAAGGATGCAGAAAGAGAATATTTAATCTGATTTTAAACATAAATGCTTATAACTCTAGGTATAATTTATTTTAAGAAAGATGAAAATAAAATGCATAGTTTAACTTAAATTTCTGTGAATTTGTAAATCCAGATTGAAACCTGATTTAAAATTTATGACACAACTCAGT
This sequence comes from Boaedon fuliginosus, assembly GCA_027560395.1. Lineage (NCBI taxonomy): Eukaryota > Metazoa > Chordata > Lepidosauria > Squamata > Lamprophiidae > Boaedon > Boaedon fuliginosus. The sequence goes on along the minus strand of JANHGC010003227.1, from coordinate 38,507 downwards.
ATTGCTCTCAAAATACAGTTGTTTTTTAGAAAAATGTATATCGGTAGATAAAAGATGATTCAGAATGATATTACTGAAACTTCTCATTAAAGCACCATAAGAGCAATGAAAGATTAGACAACAGAATTATGGAAACCATTTTTCTTATTTCTTAATGAAAATTATCTTTCTTATTTTATTTAATCTTACAACTCTGCATAGAGACGATTTTGTAGAAGAGATATGCAAAAGTATCATACCCTGCCTTCTAAAATAGATGGTTCATCAGAGAGGTCAAGAAGACTCATTTGGCTAGGCTAGAAAGGCACACAACTGAACCCAATCTCAATGATTAATTTAAAAGTATTATGGGAATTGAAAAAATATCCATATAAGGAGCACATAACATCCAGTGTAATACTCCAATTTGTATTGCAAAGTACTTCTTCTATAGAATTTAGGGAAAGTAGAAGAGATATTAAGCTACAGAAAATTTCCTGATCTAAATCGGGCAACCGATCACTGCATTCTATGAAATAATGGTATAAAAAAGATGGAGGTGGCTGACAGATTAATAACAGATCCCACCCACCTTCCCTTGCTCAGCTTATTCCCTCCCATCCTTTTATAAAAACTTATATTTTTATAGTGTTTTATTTTATTCATACGGTTGCATTGCTTTATTCTTTTTAATGTTGTAAGCTGCCCAGAGTAACCCTGTGGTTGAGATGGGTGACAAATACATTCAACAAAGAAAATAAAAATAAAAATGTATTGTATTATTTATATCAAATACATAGAATAGATGAAATATCACTAGAACTAGAACATTTGCTGAAGTCACATGAATAATCTTAAGTATGCTACAGTACTAAAAAAGCAGTGACTTGAAAATTACAATGTAACTGTGTTACACTGCTCTGTTTGGAGATATTCCAGTCTGCGTTATATTATTATATTGGCATTCAGCCACTTGGCACATAACATATGATCAGAGGGAAAGAATAATCCTTCTTAATTTCAAAAAATTGTAATTACATTTTGAATTTTTGATTGTACATTGTAGATCTTTTATAAAAAATTATTTGCAATGATCGGTTAAGGACATTAAAATGTTCATCTCTCCATCAGCAGTACACAAAAACAAGGAGAATGAAATCAGATGCTCTTTATTATTATCAGAAATCAACAGTAGTAACAGGAGCAAGCCGATGACTGATTAAATGAATAAATTTGGCACATGATACCATAAACTGAACTACAAAAAACATTAAGTAAAACCCAAACAGTATTGACACAGCTAACTATATTTTGTGGTCCTGACACATCATTTGACAACTGTCACAACCAGCTTCACATTATCACTGTTAAATTTCAGGCTTTATCTGCTTTCATTTTTCATTTTAAAACAATTTTGAGGCTAATTAATATCTTTCAACATCCCAGTTAATGATATATGCATGTAACTGAAAGTAGTTGGTTCAGCACAATTTTTATGAACAACCCTACACAGACTTGCAATATAAGTAAGCATTCCTTTTAATAAGCAGAATTATAAGCAGAATATCATACTGACCTACTTTTAATTTAAATATGCTCTTAAAATTATACTTTCATATAAGATTATTTTTGAAGGAGTCCATGTAATATGCATACACATTCACAGTCACATTTTGTAGAATTCGTGAAGCTTCTATTGATGTGTTGTTTACCATACATCTTTTTTAAAAAGCTCCAGTAAAATCAAGTCAGTTCATTATCAGGTGAAACAGATTAATTATGATAAATTCTTATTTTATTATTTACCTACAGTAAAAACTGTACATACGGTAGAATTTAAATGAAGTTAATTAGGATTTTGAATTTTTTTTTAAATAATCTTCCAGATAGCTCAGCAATGAGTTTTTCAAAAATGATTTGAAATATATATTAGTGATCAACTGTTCAAAGAGGGAAAGAAATCTACATCAGAAGGGTAACTCTTTGGATGCAGTCCCATTTGTTTCAAATAGATAAAAAAAACTTTCAGTTCAAATATTACAAACTTATCTAGGAAATTTAAGGCCTAAAGGTTTTTAAAGAAGTGGATATGTAATGCTATAGCTTCCTTATGCATAAAATATACTATATGAATATATAAAAATGGAAATCATATATCAATTGGATATATTAGACTAAGAATAATTAGATCCAGGTTCAAATTCTCATTCAGCCATGAAATTTAGATGGTGACTTTGAGCTAATCTTGATTTTTCACAGCTGAACCTACTGTATGGAGTTACCGAGACAACAAAGTAGAAAATGTGAGAGAATTGTATGTGGAAACTTGAGCTTCCGGGGGAAGTCAGAGATGGATGGATGGATAATTTTGTGTCCAAAATCCAGGACCTATGACTCCCATGGAATTTAAATTTGGCTAAGTTTATAAAACATTAACTGATATAACATTATAATGAAGTATTTTATGAAATAATACAAAATATCATAAAAAATGGCAAGATCTATTTACTAGAATAGAAACCAAATGCAACAGAAGAAGGGCATTATTCATAAAACTACAAAGTCTTTTAGTAGAACAGTCTCTACTTCTCTGATTTATGTAATCTGTTTGGAAATATATTTTGTTATACCCAATAGCAAACATAGATTTTAAACTGTTGAGTGCATATGTCTGGTTCCTAGAAGATTTTACTATCTTACAAAACTTCTAAAAAGTTTGTGTGCTTACCAGACATTCAAGCAACCTCGCTGGTCGTGCAATGATGATCATCAACTTTTTTACCAGTTGGGTAACAAATGCCACATCAGAACTTTCTGACCGTTCATGGGCCTAGGGAAAAGAATGTTGCATTACAATATGTACAAAGAATGGATCCTGCATATTTCACCTCTGAAGTGAACTTTAGCTATAATTAAACTTCTTCAGTTTAATTATAGCTAAAGCACGACACATCCACAATTAGCATTATTCGTGGATCTGTATTGGGAGAATCTTAAAAGTAACATCAACTCACACACAGTATTATAGAACCTTTTTATAACACTCACCGGAAATTTAAAGATTTATTTTCCCGCAATTCATATATATAAAAAACTCTTTTCAGTGCCTTGCCATTACTCTAAAAAAGCTTCATGAAGAACGTAAAAAATGATTCCAATTTTTATTAAAAGCATCAAAGACAAGTTTGTCATGATAAATAAGAAATTGGATTCAAACACCAACATTTTTGGTAATGTTTACCTGCTCAATTGTTTTACTTTATCATCTAATAATAATGATGAACAGCAATAAAAATCGATAGTAAGAAAAATGGTAAAATAGTAAACATTAACCACATAATTTGGTTTATTGATTTATTAGGTTTAAGTTTTATATATAAAGACAATTTTCTTAAAATTTATATTCAATAAACAGTTTTGCACATGTTATAGGAATGCTTTATAGAGTTACTAGCTGGTTTAATATATAGTTTTTCCAATCTAAGACAATAAATTTATACAGATTTTGCAATTCTTTTCATATGGAAAAAACATAATAATGAATTATCTTCATTTGGAACTTATAAAAAATTAACTGAAATTTAAATAACTTTAACTTTTCTTTCCATTTAGCATTTGTTTTAGACCTTGAAAAATATTACCACTGAGAAAAAGCTGTTCAGAGCAAAAGTTAGATTACGTGCCGTCATTTTCATTTCCTGGTAACAACATATTGTCCATGATGATGTATTCCTAATCCCTAATTCAGTCTCTTAATGGTGTATTTGTTGCCATTGTAACTGAGTCTCTCTATTTTGGTGGTACTCATCCTCTTCTCTTTCCTGCCATGTTTCCCAGCATTAGAAAATTTTTTTGGTGTTTGCATAACATGTCTGAAGAATGATAATTTGAACCTGGTCAGGAGAAAACTCTGGATTGATTTGATCAATAATCCATTGATTTGTTTTCTTGTTTGCTACTGTATTCTCGGGGATCTTCTTTGGCACCAAAGTTTAGAGCATCAATATTCTTCCTATCCTGCTTCTATAAAATCCAACTTTCATTTCCACAGAGTATCACAGGGAATACCTGTGACTAGCACAATTCTGATTTTTATAGGTGTAGACATATTATGACTTTTGAATATCTTTTTCTGATTTGTTTTAATTCCTCACAAATCAGTCTGGATTTCAAATACTTTACTAAAAATATATCCTACTTTTCCTGCATCTTGAAGGTACTGGTTATATGCCAAGCAGGTGTCTACCATTTGCTTCAACATGATGCGTTCTACCCAATTAGTACTTCCCAAGACTATATATTTGCCTGAAGGTTGTAAGTCACATTACAGATTCACTTTGGAAGGAGGGAGAAAAAGAATTATTGACTCTAGCTGCTGCCAATTTCAATGACATTCTTGAGGCAGAAATGGTTAAATTATAAAATTATTCCCTTATGTGACTCATCTGTCACTAATAGTACTCACTGGGGCATGAAATTACAATCGCACTTCTCCCTAGAACAGTGATATTCCACTCACAACTTTCTCATTGAGCTAATACACTGTTACAGTCTAATGCAGCTGAGTTCTAGAAATAAGAATCAATATTTCCGGGTTAAAAGTAAAACCCTTCTAAGAATCACAGTTCTAATCAGGATTTCTAGTTCAGTGTTTTTCAACCACTGTTCCGCAGCACACTAGTGTGCCGCGAGATGTTGCCTGGTGTGCCGTGGGAAAAATTGAAAAATTACTTTATATATAGTCAATATAGGCACAGAGTTAAATTTTTTAACATTTTCTAATGGTGGTGTGCCTCGTGATTTTTTTCATGAAACAAGTGTGCCTTTGCCCAAAAAAGGTTGAAAAACACTGTTCTAGTTAAGTAGAAACTAGGCATATGGAGGCTAAGAGGAAAAAAGTAAAAAAACTGAGGACATTTTTTCCTCCCTAAGTTTTTTTTTAAGGAAACATTTTGGAAAGATGTTATAAAAACCTTCCAGTGAAATATTTTCTTTAAAAATTAAAGGAATAAGTCAAGGTGTTCAGACATGATGTCTACCAACATAAAGACTTTTTATTTAGAGCATTATGGTGCTACAATTCCTATACAGAGAAAGAATAGTGCAATATAGCTTGCAGATATAATAAGAAGATTCAGTTTTTCCCAGGGTCCTCTAATTTCATGAGACAAATAATAAAGGGCTTCATTTGCTAAGTATAAAATACTATGAAATCTCAAAAACTTTTTAAAAGTTTATTTTCTTGAGAAATATGTATCCAACATTATAATTGTACAGTATGTAAACCAAGATACATAACTTGCATTGAAACAGCAAAGCAAATTTAAATCAGTAAAAGATATAATAAAAATAAATCATGAACACATTTCAATATGCCCAAAATACTTGCTTTTTCTTGCCCATCCTCCAAAAGATTTGGAAATGTTATATCTGTATTACAACAGGAATACAACCATTTGTTTACTGACCATTCGAAGGCACAACACTGAAAAAAGTGACATGACCAGTTTTCACACTTACAACTGTCGCAGCATCCTCATGATCAAAACTCAGCCACTTGATAACTGGCTTGAATTCATGACAACTGTACTATCCCAAGGTCATATGATCACCATTTATAACTGCCCAGTTAGCTTTCACCAAGCAAAGTCAATGGGAAAAGCCCACTAACAACAGATCTCATGCCACTTTTGCAGATCTTCTATTCTTAAGAACAGATTCCAGGGCAGGGAAGTCTCATTTCAGGAGAGAAATCAAGAGTTAGAATCTGGATGTAAAGATCCTATGAAGTTTTCTCTGCATAGTCTGCCTGGTTGTGTGGAAGAAGTTTGAATCTGATGAAGTAGAACCGTTAGAGCTGAGTTCAGCCACTGGTGTTTTAGATCCCTCTTCCTTCTGGTTAATTCAATCTCCTGACACGTGACAGGTGATTGAGTCCATCCAATGGTGAATGCTTCTTTACAGGAGGAAGTAGCTGCATTTGCCTTGATAGAGACAACTATCTGCTCTTTCTTAAGAGGCTATCACTGGCCATCACCAATAGATCTGAACAATTTTCATCCAGTTCAATCTTCCCTTTTTAGACCAAGTTATTAATTTATAGCTCCAGAAAATCCTGGGAGAAGCAGATTCTCTAGACTCCTTTCAATTAGGATTCATGTCTGATTGAGATAGAATTGATCATACTTGTTAATGTCTTTTGGCAAGCTCAGCATACAATGGTATAGCCACCCTAGACCACCTTGATCTCTCATGGATTGATGGTATCAAATCAGTCCCCTAAATTGGTCCAACAGGCAATATTATTCTACTTTCTCCAAGATAGTTCCAACCAGTATTCGGAGGGGAAGAAGAGATGGAGCCTGAGATCCCTGCTTTGTGACATTGCATGAAGCCACTGGCTGAGGTCATTCACGGAAATTATTGTATGCTGATGACATCCAGTTGTGCAACTCCACATTAGCCCAATGAGATGATGCTTTCAATGTTTTTTGCCCTTTCCCTGAGCTGGAGATCTAGACGTTTGGTGAAGGATAAGACTTTGGCTCAACTTTGGCAAGACCAAGATTTTCCATCTTTAATTCAGAGTTGGTGTGCAATTTGGGTGTGACAGTTGCAATTCTAGATTCACAACTCATGCTTAAAGATAGCAGCCATAGCCCTTTGCACGGGTTCATCTTGTGCACCAACTGTACCCACTCCTGGACCAGGAAGCCAATTAATATGATATATTTATCCACAATTTAATCCCTGAAATTTTATCTCTTGCCTTTCTGATCCAACAGACACTTGGCTTGTCTTTTGACAGTATTCTGTAAGCTGAGAACTGTTGGTTCCAGTCTTATTAAGTTTTAGATCTTAGATCAACAGTGTTTTGGAAGCTTTAGAAAATGCATGAAAACCACACACAATTAATGATAGTTGATTTGATATGGGATTAATTTCAGTGAGAAATTTCAGCTTTGAATCTTCCACTGAAACCATAAGAGCATTAATTTTATTATCCCAAAACCTTTATAGATTACAGTCCATCAGACACATAGCCAGAGATTGTGACCCATAAAAGCATCATACAATAATAAGCATATGCATCTTTAAAACTGTTTTTCTACTGTATTTTCCCATAAACTGTATTTTCCCATAAACTATTAAATTTCAATTCATATAGCTTGAATGTGCCCATTCTATTTAAACCTATAATATGTAACGATGAATTAGGGAGCAAAAGACTTCATGATGATGAATCTAGGATAATACATGCAAAGCCCTAGGTTTACAACCATAACTGAACCCAGAATTATGGTTGTAAGCTGTGGTAGTCATCAAGAGGGCCACCTTGTCCCACAGCATTGGACTTTAATTTCTATAATTCTAAATTAACAAGATCCTACATTTCTGAAAGGGTTAAATCATTTATTGACATACTTACATCCTGAAGCAATTTTTCAAGATTTTCCTGCAGTTCATAAAAGTACCGAGAAGTAATAAGTCCTTCACGTGATTTATCCAGGCAGTCTCTGGCCAACTCAATAATTTGATGATGAATAAAGCTTAGGACCCCATCCGCTAATTGCAACACATTTTCAGGTGCACTCGATGCAATCAATTCAGCCAGCCGTTCCTCCATCTGGGCTGTGGCCTAAAGATGGGTCAAATAATTAGTGACATTTTGTTATAAATGAATCAACATATAATCTTAATTAAACATATCACACCTAATTAATGGGCTTTATTAGACTATTTAAGAATTTTGCCTATAGAAAATAAATGAACTTTGTTCTCTATTATCACTGTAAACATTCATATTGAATTTATTGCTATTCTATAATTACAGATAAAAAACATCATTTAAGAAAAGTTTAAGCACCATATAGTGTGAGACAGCTATAATGGGAGTGCACGTAATTTTTATTTTTTACAGGCTGCATACTGGATCTTTCATTTAATTTAGCATCCTATCTTGGTAAGGATGGAAAAATTTGATTTCAAATTTTAAGCTTAACAGTTCTAAAAAATATGGGATCAAGAATTATACACATATTTCATCTTTCAAATTAACTTCAGGAGAGATCTTTGAACCACCTAATATTATTTATGTACCAGATAAAGTCCAATTTATATTTTGGCACACATTGTGATTCTTAACTGGCAACCTATTGCAAATACATTTTAAACAGGGGCCAGTTCCAATCCATCTTTTTCAATAAAGATACTTTCTCAATTTAAATATTTATAACTCTTTTGTAAACTCTCAATTTGCTTAAATAATTCCAATGTGGATTTTCATTTTATTATTATTGTCTTAACTTTGTATAAAGAATACCTAGGTTCTTTATATCATATATTTTTCATCTCATATGTTTTTATTATTCCTACTAAATGGATCTAAAAACAAACCTCAAATTGTTCAGAGTACCTTCTTACCTTTGGAAATCTTTCTTTGTACACATGGTTCATCATCACTATTTCACTATCAAAGGACACTGGGGAACGACCGGGGCTAAAAAAAGTGTGAGGGGTAAAGCATAAGGCAGTATGACTGTTTGAGCATACCATCCACATTTAATGTGATCATGTATTTCATAAACCAATGAACAGCATAAGCTGCGTGTGCATAATTATTATGTAATAAGCTTTAATTCACAAGACATGTTTTGAAGTACAGAGGAGTCAAATTACAGCATTCTTCTCAGACTCATGAAAACAGCCACATCTTTTTTTGTATCATACAGTTGTTGAGGTTGAAGTTTCTTCATTGAAAATTACAGTGTATGTGATTAATCAATTATTTTTTTACTTCCCAGCCAAGGGGTCAAGAAAATGTAATCAAAGTCATCTGGCTAGCTTGCATGCCTAAAGGATGACCAGAATCTGGGTCTTTCTGCTCCTATGACAAGCTCTCATAAGTAGATAATAAGTTAATATAAATTTGACAAAAGCAGTTCATGTATAAAATCAATTGTTGCTGAATTTCATTCCTAGGCATTCTAGTCAATATGGACAAATCAGCAATAATTCAACAATATATAAACATGAGGTTGTTCTTCCTTAAAACAAAAAAAAGGGATTTATGATCTAATCTAAGTATATTTCTTTTAGAGATCTTTTAATCTTTCCAAGGGCTGGGGATAGTATGTTTGTACAGCCCCTACTACATTTATATTGTGTTTTTACTGGTATGATTGTTTTTACTCCAGGCTGGCATAATTGTTTCATTTTTTAACTGTATTTAATGGCTTATTTGATTTTGCAAGCCAATCAGCCTACTGAAGTGGGTGACCATAATAAATTTGGTAAAATAAATATTTCTAATATTTAACCTTTTCCTACCCAATGGTTAGGTCAATTTAAAACAGCGTGCATTAAAGGAGATATTTGCATTGACTCCAATTTTATCAAATTTAAAGTACTAAAAATAATGAATGTAATGAATAATGGCTTTCAGGACATTTCAAGGGACTAACATAGCTAGCTATACAGTAGATGCAATTGGTCCATCTAGCCCACTCAGTCTGACAGCTTCAAAATTTTAAGTAGGAGTTTTTTTCAGTTCTAGTTGTGAATACCAAGGATTGAATCTGAAATTATATACAAATCATGCAGTCTTTCATTTGAATTATAGTATTGCAGCAATTCATGGGTAAAACAAAATTAATTTTTCTTGTGAGGATTTCACAGAAAATTAAGGAAAAGGATGAAGGATTTAAGGATTACCTCAGACTACGAGATCGAGGCCGCATTGCTGGAGAATGTCTTCCTTCCTCATCAGTGATACTCTCTGTGCTGAAGTGCTTTGTCAGAAAGTGAAGTTCATCAGCTGTTGGTTGATAGGGCAGCTGGTGTAGCTTCTCCTGAGATGAGCAAGATGACTAAGAACAAAATGTATGCAAGAGAATACTTAAGGACAGGCAAATATTTTACAAAAATACATAATGATTCGTTTCAAGGAGAAAAAATACACATGTTCATGTATATTATCTTTGTCAAGTGTTTTTGTTAATATATTTTAAATGAATAATATAACAGAATGAGTGAGACTTCATTATTTAGAATCTGAATCAGTTATGACATTCCCATCAAAACTGTTTTAAGAATACATTTCTGTCAGAATATGAAAAAAGAAATATTTATCTAAAACATCTCAAATCCCATTAGCTATCAGGAGGAAAAGAACCTGGAATCTTTCATTAATCAACACAGTGAGCATGAACTTACTGAAACAGTTGAACTTGGAGTGTTGGTTCCATATCCAGAAGAAGGGAGGGAGGCCAAGGACCAACGGCGGCCATCTGTCCTAGAAAAAGATACAAACAGTATTATTTTAAAATGTTATTAGAAATACATAATTTAAATAATAAATTTTGCCTATTTAAATTATTCATATGCCATCAGAGAGTAGTTAAAAATCCAATTTGCCACTTGCAACTTGTTGCTGACCCAAAGAATAAACACAGCAGAACAATATGACAGATATCTACACAAAATATACCACGTAGCCAACAACTATGTGTCTTCTAAACAAATATTTTCTAAGGTTTTTGCTGTGTTAATCTTTTTTTTTTCTTGGGTATTTCAAAAGAAAAGTCGGGGCAAACTTCTTGTTCAATCTACTATATATAGAAACACAACTTACATTTCAAATCCATTTAGAAAAATTTAGAAAAAAACATAACATTTAATTTATGCCTTCATGCTTCATGCACAAGATCACAAATATTTAAGATGTTACAGAATCCATGCTACAGTTAAAAACCCCAAATAGGCATTTTTAAAAATGCCATTGCTATTGTGTCTTGTCACTCACTGTATGTTACATTTTATATGCAAAAATCCAGATTCCTGAATGCAATCAGGACACAGCCCCACCAGTATTTAAGCAGAGGAGGCAGCCAGGATCACACATTGCAGCCAGAAGCCAGAAGC
>JANHGC010003227.1:0-13819 GCA_027560395.1 Boaedon fuliginosus | reverse complement strand
CTTTGATTAACTTCTTCCACCATTTCATCCAGCCTCACCATATGTTTAGCCACCCCCTGGAATGCAAATAGGATATCCTCTCTCATTTCTTTATTTTTAATATTAACAGTCTCTCTAATTTCTTCCATCTCCTCTTTCAATCCTCTAGATATTTGCTCACCCATTGCCTTCACCTTCTTATTCATTTGTTCCATATTACTCTCCAATTTGACCTCTATTTCTTTAGTTTGAGATTTCAATGCAACCATCAAAGCCTCTTATAACTTCACTAGCATCAAAACTTGTGGGGCAGCTGGAAGCAAACTTTGTAATGTAGGCTAGTGTGCTGGTGAGGATTTGGGAGTAGACATAGGAGTTTTTAATGATTTATCAGCCATTGTTTATTCAGTAAGTTAGCTTTTAAAGTCAATCCTTTATAATGTATTTAAATCCAATTAATCTCTTTAAGTCTTAATACTTTATTAATTTAAACAAAATCCTCAGTCGTTAACGATCCACTTTTGTTTTCTTCTTTCTCCTCCCCTTGAAACTCATTCAGGCGCCATTTTCACTCTGCATAACCATAGTCTTTCAAGGAAGAAAATTACTGCTGCTCTCAAGTTAAGAACCAATACTTGCAGTTTGCTCCTGCTTCCACTCTGCCTGCTTTAAAAACCTTCAGATGTTAATCCTTGCTCGCATGGATGGTTGCAGTGTCTTGTTCTGCAATTATGCAGAAGAATCCCGGATCTGGTGTTAATCAGACTCCAGGGGAGCTCACACCCTTCAGACCCCTTGAAAATCTGGGGCTCGAGGGGAGCTCTACCTCTGTCCGATTGCTCACTTCCCCCTCTTTGTCCGAAGGGAAAGTTTCCAAACCGCGAAACAGCTGATTGATGCTGTTTTCGCGGTTTTATAGATCAACGGTGCTGGCAGTCTAAAAAGACCGTCCACGACAGCTGCCTTGCCACCCGGAAGTATGCCTTCAGTTTTTTGATACCATTGATGATATACTGCAGTAGTGGTCAGCAAATAGCTGATGTGTTGATCAAAGTAAACCAGGGAAAGATCTTACTCCTTATCACCAACCACTAGTTTATTCAATATTTTATATTTCACTTTTTCTACTGGTAGTTGTGCCATGTGTATTGATTATTTATTCTAGGACATCATGCATAGATTGAACATCCAGAGGTTTTTTTATATATATAAAACCTATGCCCAACTTCTGTTATTGGTCAAAACCAGCTGGTCGGTCAGGTCCCATAGATTCCTGTAGGGACACTGTCATTCTGGTGGAAGACTTAGGGGGGTCTCTGTTTCTATTTCTTGCTTTACTTTGCTGTAACTTTTGGGACCACTGCAGTCTCTCCTGACTAGTTCAGCAGATCGAATCTCTCCAGGCTCGAGGTTGACTCAGCCTTCCATCTTTTCTAAGGTTGGTAAAATGCAGACCCAGATTGTTGGGGACAAGATGCTTACTCTCTGTAAACCACTTAGAGAGAGCTGCAAAGCACTGATAAGCAGTGTATAAATCTAATTGCTATTGCTATTGCTATTGCTATTATCTTGGGAGGAGGAAAGGAGTGTGCCGCAAGCAGCTGCCTTATCTTGTCTAGAGAAGAGAAGCAGTGTTGCCTTGGAGACTGGCATTTAACACCTTTCTCAGCCTGAGTTTCCCATAACATCTTCGATTTCCCCTCAGAGACTGAGATGGTGGTGGTGGCCACAGTGGAGGTTGAATGCCAGCTGGGCACCTATCCTAAGAAGCTTTTGCCCTGACCATTGGTCCAGGAACTCCAATATTTGGGAGACACTGAATTCCAGGCATCCCAGGAGCCAGTGAAATGGCTGGCATCTCGGGAATTATACTGGGCTGAGGAAGACTTGGCCAGCCAACTGGTTTTTCACGAGCTCCAGGAACTCCAGGTTTTTCAGGAACTCGGCTCGGGTAGACCTACCATGATCTTTTAGTGGAGAACAGCAAGGCCTCTGGACCTCAGTGAATCCAGAGAATGGGGAATCCAGCCATCTTCGAGAACCCAGTCTCTGGTCAGCTTGCCAGAAAGGTTCAGCAAGCTGAGCATCAGCAGCCTGGGTCAGCACCCCACAGGTGGTCAGCCCAGCCTGATCCTGGCTCAGTCGACTTTCACCTTCCCTAGCCAAGGGAGAATGACTGCCCAGAATGGGATTTTCTCCTCGTTCCACTCAGAGCAGAGCAGATCACACTTAAGCCTCCCTTGTCAGGCCCAATCTACTGGACTGACAGCTCAAGCTGCAAGCACTGTCAATCAAACATCAGGGCCCCTAGGCCAGGCCAGTCTGGGACTGGGACAGGGGGATGTGGCCTTACCAAAACCAAGCAGCCCACATCACCAACCATCTGAGGGCTGCCACCAGTGGACCTGATCCTTCCTGGCTGGGCATACTACCCCAACCAGGTGTGGATCCAATGCCAATAGGTGCCAGTACCTATGCCCCAGCGCAGATCCACCACTGTGCCCCTACATGCTTGAGAGCCACTTCTGATGGAAGTCCTGGAAAGCTGGCATATTTCTTGAACCAGATCTGATCCACCTGAATCGCTAGGGAGGCCAGCACCAGTCCAATCAAGAGATTATTTCAGCCATTGCCGACAACATGGAAGATGAAGTGGCTGAGTGGGTGGCCCAGCTACACAATGAGGCAGCTCCTGAACTTGAGGACACCAATGAGTTTCTGCAATTACCGAGAAGCCAGTTTCAAGACATGGCCCAGGGGCAAGAGGCAGAGGATGAAATTAGAGACCTCAAACAAAAAGGTCACCCCGCCAAGGAATTAGTGTGGGAATTCCAAATAGTGGCATGAAAACTGAGGAACTGGCCAGAGCACCTCCTTGTCCACCACTTCAAGGAGGTGCTAGATCAGGACCTCCAGCAGACCTGTGCCTTCTGAGGGATCCCCAAGCACATACAGGAGTGGTCCTGGATGATGGTAGCCATGGACCTCAAGATTCATCTGCACCAAAAAGGTTGATTAGACAGTTCCATAACAAGTATCCTCACAAACTTAAGGGGATACATGTGGGGGAAGGGGAGGTTGAAGGTGATTACGTATTAACCTCCCTTTAACTTTCTCTTGCAGGAGGTCCTTCTCAATTGAAGGTGGGTAGCCTGTCAGTCCTGAAGTGATTCTGGGCTGAAGACATTTTGGGAGCATCTTCAGGGGTCTTGATTTGGGTGGGAGAAACCTTCGGTCCGTCAGAGTCGGGTTTTCCCCAGATGTGCCAATATGACATGCTTAATAAATTTATGCTTTGAAGAATATGCCTGCCTTGGAGTTTTGATTCTATTGATTGGGTGTGTTTACCAGTACCCTGACAGCTGATTAACAAAGTGCAGCTTGAGCACTTGTACAAGGGGTTTTTGGTTTATCTAGATGATATATTGATTTACACTGAAACTAAGGCTGAATATGTTAAGTTAGTGCAGGAGGTCTTGAAAAAGCTAAGGCCAGCTAAGTTGTTTGCCAAACTTTCCAAATGTGAATTCCACCAAGATAAAATAGACTTGGGATACTGAATCTCCCACCAAGGAGTGAAAATGAATCCTGCAAAAGTCAGGATGGTGCTGGAGTGGGAAACACCTCACACCCGCAAGCAATTTCAGAGCTTTCTGGGTTTCGTCAACTTCTATCAACAATTCATCCCCCTTTTGCCCAGATAGTGCTTCCAATTACTTGCTTGTTGAAAACGAGAGGGATAGATAAGCTGAAACCTAGCCAGCCACTGAAATGGTCTGTGAAATGCCAAGCAGCATTTGAAAAAATGAAAATCCTTTTTTTGGCTGAATTGGTGTTAAAACACCAAGATTTTATTTATTTGTTTGATTTATACCCCAACTCTCTTCCCCGGTCAAGGGGAACTTGAGGCGGCTCTGGAGATCTGGAAAAACCATTTGTAATTCAAGCTGACACCAGTGATGTGGCAGTCTGAGTGGTCCTACTCCAAGAAAATTAAGAAGACAAACTGCAACCATTTGTGTATACTTCTAAAAAATTAACTGAAATTGAACAAAGGTGAGCAATATGGGAGAAAGAGGCTTTTGCAGTCAGGTGGGCGCTCCTGACTTGAAGACATTTCCTATAGGGGAATAAAATATTCTTCCAGGTCTGGATTGACCACAAGGATCTAGAAGTTCTCAAAACCCTGAGGAAAATGTCCCCAAAACTGGTCTGGTGGGCACAGTATTTCCAATGGTTTAATTTTACTTTGAGGTATTTACCTGGGGAAGAAACATTCTGGCAGACACCCTGTCCAGGCTACCCCCATACAATATTGCTAAATTAGAAGTCATTAAGTCCATGCTCCTGGCTTCCCAACTGGTAGCCAAAGTTGTCACACACCTGTAGGCAAAGAAAGACCCTTCCGCTTTAGACAATGCCACCATCATGGAGTTCAAAAAAGCATTGGAAACAGATGAGTAGTTTTGTGCTCATAAAGAGCCTCGGTGGTGCAGTGGTTAAATGCAGCACTGCAGCCTATCTCTGCTGACTTGTTCAGCAGGTTGTCACATTGAATCTCACCGGACTCAAGGTTGACTTAGCCTTCCATCCTTCTAAAGGTCGGTAGAATGAGGTCCCAGATTATTTGGGGGCAATATGCCGACTCTGTAACTGCTTGAGGACTGTTGTAAAGCTCTGCTAAGCAGTATATAAAATCTGAGTGCTATTGCTATCTCTGTTTTAAGCCGCCCAGAGTCCTTCGGGAGTTGGGTGGCATAAAAGTGTAATAAATAAATAAAATAAATAAATAAACACACCTGCACCATAAAGGATGGGTTAGCTTGGCTGGGAGACAAACTGTTTGTCCCAGATAAGGAAAAATTGAATGCTATGCAAGCCTTAAACAACTCTAGATTAGCCGGACATTTCAGTTTTGTGAAAACTTAACATTTACTAAAATGGCAACTCTGGTGGCCTTCGTTGAAGAAGGATGTGGAAAACTATGTAGGAAACTGTCCCATTTGCACTGCTGCTAAGCACAGGTAAGGGGAGACCCCCAGTCTACACCAACCGGTGACAGACCCTTCAGCACTCTGGAGAGAGATCTCCATGGATTTTATTGTAGAATTGCCGGACAGTTCCAGAAATACAGTAATCTGGGTTGTCACAGATCTTTTTTCAAAGCAGGTCCATTTCATACCATGCCAAAAAAAACCTACAGCAAAAGCTATTTTACTACACAGTTATTGTTTGCATTGTGCTCCTTGATGCATTATTTCAGATTGTTGTTAGCTGTAAAGTTGTGTTCGTCTCATTGCGACCTCATGGACAATGTTCCTCCAGCCTTTCCTGTCCTCTACCATCCCCCTGAGTCCACTTAAGCTCGCACCGACTGCTTCAGTGACTCCATCCAGCCACCTCATTTTCTGTCGTCCCCTTCTTCTTTTGCCCTCAATCTTTCCCAGCATTAGGCTCTTCTCCAGTGAGTCCTTCCTTCTCATTTGGGGGCCAAAGTATTTGAGTTTCATCTTCAGGGCCTGGCCTTCTCAAGAGCAGTCAGGGTTGATCTCCTCTAGGACTGCCTGGTTTGATCGTCTTGCAGTCCAAGGGAGTCACAAGAGTCTTCTCCAGCACCGTAGTTCAAAAGCCTCAATTCTTTGACGCTCAGCCTTCCTTATGGCCCATGCATTGCAACTAGGAAAACCATAGCCTTAACTATATGCACTTTTGTTGGCAGGGTGGTATCTCTGTTTTTTAGTATGTTGTCTAGATTGGTTTTAAATGTAGCCAAAACAAAAGAGATCATTATCAATTTCAGAAAAGGCAGGTACAATCAATCACCTCTGTGTATTAATGATTCAAGTGTGGAAGTGGTTAGTAGTATTAAGTTTCTGCCTGTGCAGCTTACAAGCAGGTTAGCTTGATCGCTCAATAGTGAGACACTGGTGAAACAGGCACAGCCTGCATTTTCTGCATCGTATGAGAAGAGCACAACTTCCTTCTCCTGTCCTTGCCACTTTCTATACAGGGACAATTGAAAGCATCCTGTCATATTGTATTGGTGTTTGGTTTGCTGCTATTACTGTTTCAGACAGGAAGGCTGTGCAGAGAGCGGTGAGTATGGCAGAAAAGATTATTGGAAGTTCACTTCCTTCTATCTAGGAGATAGCATATAAGCGCTGTTTGATCAGGGTTCGCTGTGTTGTTTAGGATACTACACATCTGCTCCATGACCACTCTTTTTTGTTACCTTTTGGGAGGAGGCTTTGTGGTATCTGAGACAGAATAACTAGATTCAGTAATAGCTTTGTACCATATAGTATCAACCTTGTTAACTCAAGACTCTTTTTTCCACTATGTATTCAATATGAGCTGTGGTGTGGGTGTGATGTGTGCACGCACGTGTCTGTGTGCATGTGTGTGTGTGTGTGTTAAGAGATGGTATCAAGAAACAAACGTGGATATTTCAGCCACAACAAATCAGTGTTAATTCTTGGGATCATCTGGGATAGTTAAGAAGCCATGATAAATTTTCCAAGAGTTGTGTACAATAACAGTTTGCTAACAAAAAATCTAGAATTTTAAATCTTGTCTTATTATGCCAATAACTGTTTTTCCTGTTAACTATTGTGTTATTAATATAGTATATAGATGATAAGTTAATAACTGGCAAATAGAATTAGTAGCTTAATATTTAAAACTCTTTGAGCTTGTTTCGCAAGGGGTGGGAATTAATATTGTCACAATATAATAATAATAATAATAATTTATTCGATTTATACCCCGCCTCTCTTCACCCAAGGGGAACTCGAGTATTCGAGTATTCAACTGGGGGGACAATATATGTATCTGTTAGCTTTTTTTAATACACTTCTTTTTAATGTCTTGTTTGCTTTTTGTTTTTTCTTTGTCTGTTTTAAAAAATTGGTGCCTTGTATTTTAACTTTTTTTGAAATGCTAGAATGCCTGGAAGAGATATGCTATATCTGGAAAGGCTGAATATGGCAAAAGAAAAAAAAGAAAAAAAAAACTTTAGTCAAATATTTATGGGAAAATGTTTCAGAAGGTTAATAAATGTGCTATTAATGGGTATTTGCCAATGTTTGAATGGGCTCAACAGAAAGTAACAGCGAGTTCCATAGCCAAAGAAAATGTGAGAGGCAAATATTAATGAAAAACAATATCTTTACTTAGAAAATAAAAGAGAACAATATAAAATCTAATACTGACTACATAATTAATAAAATATACGCAGTTAGGCATCCACGTGTCTGCTCAGGTTGAAAGTACAGGACAAAAGGGAGAAGTGAATAACTTCACCCTGATTGGGGAAGAAAGACAGGGTATAAATCAAATCAAATAAATAAATAAATAAAAAAACACGAGAGCAGTTCAGGGATGTTTTGCGAGTTGACATACTATTTCCTTCAATTAAAACTATACATGTATCAGCAGTTCAGTGTCTAAGATTCCAATCAAATTTTTTCTGGTTGTACCTCAGACATTTTTCAAAATGATCACAAGATTTATTTTTTTTATTCTGTATTATACATGCATAGCTCTATACTTTAAAAGGCAAATCATATTTCTTATTTAGGAGTAAGCATTATTGTGATGAAGATAAGAACAATACATTTTAAAGTAAAAGTAATAAAATGAACACCTGTAATTATGAAATCCATAAGCCACGCTCTTTGATAAGACTCAGTTGTATAGGTGGGCAGGAAGAAAGGGATAGAGGAGGCAATGTCAGCTCCATTATATCATTCTATGCATGAATGTCCCACTACTTGATCACCTGCCCTCAACCTTTGATTGCAGGCTCTGTCCTTAAGACTCTAGGACCAAATTACATTTCAGTTTAAAACATTTTAGCGACAATTTTATGGACATCAAGCCCAATAAAAACTGGAGGAAATTGCAATAAGGACTACTCTGGTAATTTCATGATTAAAATTAAAAGGAAACACTTCAAGTAAAATGTCTCAACCTAAAAGAGATAGTTGTTACTATTTTTCTCATCCTCTTTTTCCACATCATGTCATAGGACATTCCCTTTATTCATATTATCTAAGTCTCAACAAATATTCTGGGTTGCACCTAACTTATTCTCCAAATTACATTCCTTAGCACTCATGGCTTTTCCCACATTTTAATACCAGGCTTTCTTCAACAATGTGAATCATCTTTCTTTTAAGAACGTTTGAAGGAATCTTTTTATTGTAAATTATGAGTTTGTATAGAGAAAATTAAGACCAATCAGTTTAAGAAGCTCCTACATTCTCCTTTTCTCTCTCTCTCTCTCTGTCTGTCTCACACACGCGGGGGCGGGGGTGTAGATACAGAGGTAGAGAATTTTTTTTCTTGCACAGCTTTAGGGGAGCAGATGCAAAATCATTCAATTAGATGCAGCAGAAGATATGGTCTCATATCTATAACTGTTTAACTAAGCATGAAAACACACACACATACACACACATACACACACACACAATCTCAATTTTATTACAATGTATTAAAATCTTTAAAATACCACAGGCAAACCTGAATAGATAAAGAATGGATTCTAATAAACAGCTTTTGTTAATATGTAAAAAGGAAAGAATTTAAGAAATGTTAATATTTTAGAATAAGAAGTAAGTTAAAAAGATAACAACCAAATTCTATTTGGGGACTAAGCCAATGTATACTTACATTAATCTTTTGTTATTCAGATCTGCACTGAAACACCTCTTTAATTTTATACCTTTAAAGTAACATGTGAAACCACGTGAATCAACAAAACCCTTTAGTATACATGTCTGGCCCAAGATGCCTTTATTATTTGGTAAAATAAGAGGGGAAACTGGATAAATGAATTGGACATTACTTTATCATTAGCTATGTGAATAACTTTAGTAACTTGAATGTTAAAAAGGTGCCCTAAAATATGTAAGTTTTACATATTCCACATAAAAAGTTGCCTAAAACACAAACGCTCCCAGTGTAAGTTCCTCCTTACCTCCACTGAAGTGGACTGCTGTGGCAGGGACTACCAGGGTTGCTCTGAGGTTGTGGATTGAGGTAAAATACTAGAGGAGAGGTTGCAAGGGCACAATCGGCACTAAGTGGAATTTTAAGATGTTGCAGACCTGGAGCAGATGTAGGGGAGAACCTATGTTGATGGACATCACTTCCTCGGCAGTGGGAGAGGAAAGGAGAGGAGATTCTGATAAAGTACCACAACAGAAAGAGTCAATTTCTAAATCATCTTACATCTGTAGTCTTTTCAGAAAACAAAATCATTTCCCGGACAATAATGTATCCTGACCAGATGTATCTCCAGCTTCAAAATCCCTTAAGGTTTGAGATCTTATCAGAGACTGTACACAAGAAGTACTGAAGCTGTATATAAAGACCATTGCTTGTCAGACCATATATGTGTCTTAAAGCTTGGTCACATGAAAGCATGAGCTATTAAAATTGGTTTCAATACTGAATTGGAATTTTCAAACTGCTGAAAGAGTCCTCTGTAATGTCCTCACATTTAATGATAAATCTACTTGCATTCAATTACATTTTAAAGTGCCTGTCTCCACAGAGTCTATTCTCTATATTTAAGTCTTCAGTGGAATGTCTTTTGTTGGTCCCATGACCAATTCCAATTCCATTTCTCCATAACTGGGTCCATAGTTTGCAACAAATTGCCAGTAGAAATGAACCAAATTTAATTTTTACTATAACTAAGTGTGGAGATTATTATTTTTTAAATGTTGCTGATCATGATGATAGAATTTGAGTTACACTTTTATTGTGCCATGTAAATTGCCTAAAACTGTCAAAGGAATGGTGCCATTTCCTTTTTTCTAAGCAAATTAATAATTAATAAACCACAGGCAATTTTCTCGCTGATGGCAAAAACGACATTTGCAACAGGATTTTCTTAATGTTTGGCCAATTGTAGACAAAATTGTTGATTTTCACTTATTTCTAAAAAGTGATATATAGAGAAAGGGGCAAACGAACTTTACAGTATCTGAAGGATTTGAACTGGGGAAAATGCAGAGAAAGTTTATTTAGTTTTGATACTGCTGTATCATTTTTTTTTACTATTCTAAATACTTTATTTGAATCATTAGCCATATGACTGATTGTAAGAGTTAAAACATATAAAATCTAAGAGTCAACATTTATTCAGTTTATACAAACGAATACAAAAATCCAAATATACTGCCTCGTTTTATAAAATAGTAGGCTAAGCACTTGTTATTTTTTTACTACTTCTACATTACTCCTCCATTAATTATAAAGATTAACAAAAATACGAATATTTCAAGAGGTGAAAGCATTCTTTTAGGGGAAATATCTTGTATTACTAATACTATATAAACTGTACTTTTTTCTACTAAAGAACATGAGAACATGTTTTAAAACACTCATTCAGGAACAAATATTCCAATAAGATTAGTTAAGATATGGAAATCTATTTTCCAAAACGAGCCTTACTGAATGCGTAGAGATGGAGCTCCAAATTGCTCTCTTCTTCGTTTCATCATTTCACTGTGTGACACTAGATTTTGTTCAACAACCAGAGATCTTAGAGCCAGTTAAATCCAATACTTAGCCTTTAACAAAGGCCCAATATCAGCCATATATTCTATGCGGTGAACTTCTGTTCACAACTATCAGATGTCCAAAAGCTTTTAAATAAATTTTCTGAAATTTATTTATAACCTCCAGAAACAGCTAAATCATAGACAACCAGTATGAAGTACTAGGACAGTGAAGCCTGAAATAAGGATTGGACTTTTCTATCACACAGCCATCCTACAGCATATTTCTACCACCAATCACATTGCAGCTCAACAAATCACTGACAAATGTTCGTTCACTTCAGCAAGCTGCAAGGAAAACAGAAACCAAGAGGGAGAAATGGCACATGAGCAAAAACATTTGGCAGAAGTCTTGCATACCAACATGAAAACTCACACTGTAAAAGTAGTACTCAGGCAATGCTCTGAGGCAGATTTCCAACAAAGCTATGAGCAGCTGCTCTTCGTGTTTGGAGATAATTTTTGATATCTTTTTTTGGATGTTAATCAGAAACAATGTCATGCTTTCTTCCTTATTCTGGATTATTTTCTTATATTAATATACAATTCAAACCTAAATTATTAAACTGTTTTATTAGATTTCCAGGAGATGGAAAAAGTGTTCTGACAGTTATGATTCCTAAAATGAATCTAGGAATGAACTGGTAAAAACAAGAGTTCAAATGTTAATGATTTTTTGAGGAGAAGATTTCAGAATCTTTTTAAAGAAGAAACTATTTCCTCCTTTATTAGTCATTCTTTCTGGCTGTCAACTAACAGTCCTAGCTGCTAGCTCAAATCCATGTAAAGGTAGTCCTTGACTTACAATTGCAATTAGGGCTGGAATTTTAATTGTAAGTTGTGTTGGTCGTAAGTCAAAACTCCCTCATAAGATCTGATTTTACAACTGTTTTTATGGTGGTTGTTAATCACATGGTTGTAAATCCAAATCCATTCTCCTGAATGGGCACTTTTTGCTGGAAACTGGCAAAAAAAAAAAATCACAATTGCAGTCATGTGACTCTGGAATAGTGCAATTAATTGTAAATGTATCAGTTGCCAAGCATCTGAAAATGTAGTCATGTGACCATGGGAAGAAGTGTGGCATTTTATATCAGCTGGAAGTGCTTTACACATTGTAATGCCAAACTGTTGTTAAACAACTGGTCATAAGTAGTATCAACATCTGAGACAGTACGCCATTCAAAGTGGCCACAACACACCGTTTCGGAGTTGCCACACATGCACAGGGAGAAGGGGATGCATGGGCCACAGATCGGTGTTGGGGATGGGACTCATGCTGGGAGAGGAGCCAAGAGGGCAAGCCACCTGTGGACAGGTCAGAAGCCATCCAGGCCTTAAAAGTGTTTGCTGCAGATGGACCAAAAAAGTACTTGCTGAAGCCAGCCAAGGAGCAACAGGGCTGCAGCAAGAGTACTTGCAGGAGCCAGCTGGGAGCAACCAGGACCAGGAGGGAAGGGCATGCTGAGTCTGTATAGCCAGCTGGCTAGCAGAAGCCAGTAATGCTTGCTAGAAACACTTTTGCTTGTATTGTTCACCAGGTGCCAAGATGAGACTCCAGTAAAGAGACCTGTTCTGCTCAGAGTGTGGCCTCTTTTTTTGCTCACTTGGTTTGGAACCATGACATAGACGCAACCTGTAACTATATTATGTGCCATTGCTAATCGATATTGTCATATCCACCTCCAAAGAAATTTATATAAATCTATCAACCATCATAGCACTTATTTATATGCCACTCATAATATCTTAAGCATGAAACCATAAGTAGATCATTTTTTATTGTTTTATTTATAATATCCAGAGGAGGCCCACCCTGTGCGACTTCACGGGACACTGGGAGGTAATTGGTGGCAAGTGGCAGTCTCGGAGGTAACCCAGTCAAATGCCATATAGGGCTTTAAAGGTAACGACCAGCACCTTGAATTGGATCTGGAAGCCTACTGGGAGCCAGTGCAAGCAGCACAAGAGTGGTGTGACATGGATGTACCGAGGGGCACATTCTGGATCAGCTGAAGCTTCTGAATACTTTTCAAGGACAGTCCCAAGTAGGGCGCATTGCAGTAATCTAACTGTGAGGTGATGAGGGCATGAGTGACTGTGATTAATGCTTCTCAGTCCAGAAAGGGCCGCAGTTGGTGCACTAGGCGAACTTGGGCAAAGGTCACCCTGGCCACAGCCGTCAAATGGTCTTCTAATTTCAGCTGTGGATCCAGGACAACACCCAAATCGCGAACCCTCTCAGAGGGGGTCAATACCTCCCCCCTATTTCCAATGATAGCAAATGTTGGATGGTCCGAGAAGTAGGGACCCAGAGCCACTCAGTCTTGTCAGGGTTGAGCTTGAGTCTGTTGGTCCTCATCCAGACTCCCACAGCTCTCAGGCACCAGGACATCGCTTCGGCGGCATCGTTGGATTTGTTTGTGGTAGAGATGAATAGTTGAGTATCATCAGCATACTGATGATACTGCACCCCAAAACCTCGAATGATTTCACTCAGCAGTTTCATGTAGATGTTGAATAGAAGTGACGAGAGGACTAAACCCTGAGGCACCCCACATACTAGGGGCCTTAGGCTCCACCTCTGTCCTCCTACCAGGGCTGTCTGCACACGATCCAAGAGGTAGGAGGAGAACCACCAAAGCACAGTGCCTCCCACTCCAAACCCCTGGAGCCGCTGTAGAAGGGTACCATGGTCGATAGTATTGAACGCCGCTGAAAGGTCAAGTAGCACCAGGATAGAGGAATGACCCCTATCCCAGGCTTGCCAGAGATCATCAACTAACGCGACCAATGCCGTCTCCATGCTGTGCCCAGGTCTGAAGCCAGACTGAAATGGGTCCAGATAATCCACTTCTTCCAAGGATTCACAGCTGTAGTGCCATCACCTTCTCCACCACCTTCCCTAAAAAGGAATGGTTGGAGACTGGATGAAAGTTCTTTTACTCAGCTGGGTCCAAGGTAGGCTTCTTGAGAAGGGGTCTCACCACTGCCTCCTTCAAGGCGGATGGAAAGAACCCCTCTCTCAAGGATGCGTTAATAACTGCCTGGACCCAGCCTCACGTCACCTCTCAACTGATCGAAACCAGCCAAGAGGGGCGCAGGTCCAATGAACAGGTGGACGCACTCATAGCTGCCATGGCCTTGTCCACTTCCTCAGGGACAACAGGTCAAACTCATCCCAGACTAAGACCTGCCCCCATCAACTCTGTAGCACTTGCCCAGTCAGAGTCTAGGTCTGTCCGGATCTGAGCGACCTTCTCTGA
>JANHGC010003226.1:46777-57469 GCA_027560395.1 Boaedon fuliginosus | reverse complement strand
TAAATTAAACAGAGTTGGAAGAGACCTTATAGGTCTTCCAGTTCAAACCCCTGCTCAAGAAGGAGATCCTATACCATTTCTATGAAGTGGTTGTCCAGTCTCTTCTTAAAAACCTCGAGTGATGAAGCTCTCACTTCCTCTGAAGGCAAGCCA
The DNA here is from genome assembly GCA_027560395.1 of Boaedon fuliginosus. NCBI lineage: Eukaryota > Metazoa > Chordata > Lepidosauria > Squamata > Lamprophiidae > Boaedon > Boaedon fuliginosus. The sequence goes on along the minus strand of JANHGC010003226.1, from coordinate 57,316 downwards.
TTGTACTGGTTGATTGTTCTGTCAGGAAATTTCTCCTTAGTTCTAGGTTGGATCTCTCCTTGATTAGTTTCCATCCATTGTTTCTTGTCTTGCCTTCTGGTGCTTTGGAAAATAGGTTGATCCTCTTTTTTTGTTTGGTGCTCATAAGAGGAAGCCCATTCTGAACTGTTACCCTTTTGGAGATAGTTACCCACAAAGCAGGAATTTTATTTGATTTATTGTACCCAATTACAAGTTACGATTATGTTAAAGCATCTCTTATCCCCAGAGCTCCTCTTTCGTCCTTTGCCATTATTTTCAATACTATGAAGAATAAATACCTACTGTTAATATACCTTCCGTAATAAACATGCCTGTCCTTTATCTAATTTGATAAAACAGTGTATTTGAAGCATAAAGAGGGTTACCAGATAGAAAGTAAGTCTCTCGTGCAGACTTCAATGTCACGGTACAAGTTAAGGAATACTGAATTGCTAAATATTCTACGTTTTACTACATGCGCTGCACTTTTATTCTTCAAGTCCTCCCAAGGTCATGGTGCAATAATACAGGTCTAAGTCATATTCGTTGCTGGACAGTATTATTTTGCTCAACATTTTCCTTCACTTTCCTCTGTTTTCTGAACCCAGAGAAAAGGAAGGAAACGAAAAGGACAACCCAAGAAGGCTCATTTTTCTTTTGGCAGCTCTTCCCTCTCTTTTCCTGGCCTGCAGTCTGCCCAGGTGCAAGGAGAGGATGAGAACTTGCTGACACTGGGTCTGAGGCATTTAAAATGTGAGGAAAGAGAAATTGGAGCCTGCCTGTGGCTTAAATTATAACCAGAGATCAAAGGCAGGTCGTTCCTAATGCAAAGGGCGTGTACCTGTTTGAGAAGTTACTGAAAATCTTTGAGGTAGGGCCGTCTGGTCACACGAGAATCCTGGGTCCTTGCCTTAAGATACTGGTCTAACATTACATTTATTTAACATTACATTGCAAGGCGTCCCTGTCTGAGAAGTTAAGTGACTTTTTGGATAAATATAACGAAGGCAGGGAAGCGTCCATGTTTGGGCCCTCAGGCAGAAGGGACCCAATGGGCATTCCCTTGCACATCTTGTCCTTGTCTTCAGCCAACCTCAGAGCTACCAGATCTGGGTTGCACAACTGCAGAGGGCTGGAAAGCATCTTCAGTATCTGAAGGAGCGAGGAAAAAGAGTCACCATCAGTACTGCTGCTACAACATTCTCTTCGGCTGTTACTTTTAAGTGAGCCATTGCCTCAGCTAGAGTAGCATGAATTGGCTCACAGGCTCAGGCAGCTTCCCCAGAGCCCTTCCTCAGACCCTCTCCTCTTTCTTCCTGATTGGAAAAAGATGAGGGGACTGCAAAAAACTGGACAACCAGAGCTACAGAAAACTCTACATGGCAACAAACAGACAAAATAATCAATTTTAAGACAAAGATGGACAGGCTCCTCAGAGCTGCACAAGGCCCCAAAGTTACAGTTTGCTCTTATAATCACAATTGTTGAAAACTATTTCCTGCTCTTTTGAGACAGGAAGCATAAAAACTGTAGTAGATGGCCTAAAACACAGTCTTAAAATAAAACCAGGACACTCCCACAAACCTAGGGAGAAACAAGAGTAATTCTTGGCTCTCCTCATCTTGTATTAGGACTAGTACTATATCTAGCCTGCAAAAAACCTCAATTCGGTCACTTGTTGTTAGTTGCAAAGTTGTGTTCGACCCATCGCGACCCCATGGACAACGCTCCTCCAGGCCTTTCTGTCCTCTACCATCCCCCGGAGTCCATTTAAGCTCTCACCAACTGCTTCAGTGACTCATCCAGCCACCTCATTCTGTGACACCCCCTTCTTCTTTTGCCCTCAATTAGGCTCTTCTCCAGTGAGTCCTTCATTCTCATGAGGTGCCCAAAGTATTCGGTCACTAGGGGACAGCAAAGAGTGTTTCTTTTACTATATTTATTTGGCACCATCTAGTGGTCATCAGCAGGCATGCAGTTCAAATCTGCCAACCTTAGTAATCATTGACCTTCCAGGTCAACCCTTCTCCTACTCACAAAATCAACCATGCTCACTAAAATATTTCCCACCTCTGTTTCAAAGAAGTAATAATAAACTATCTTTCCAAACTGGCTTACACTAACCAGTTCCAAGTAAATCTTATTTTCTTTAAGCAAGCTATAATGTATCCAGCATTGCAGACTTTCCCACATTTCATGGAGATGTTTGCAAAACTACTGATATTGAATTTCTAGATGTTAGGCAGGGATAAATAGTCGAGATAAAGACAGAAATCTGTGCTTTGTCAAAAAGAGGGAAAGAGGAAACTATTGAATGTTTTAAAGCTAATTTTACTCATAGTAATGTTTCCACCTTTCCTCCAGCACGAAACCCTTTTAAAGACATTGGGAAAGAAACCACCTTGTTTTAGGACATATTTTCCAACAACACAATGGACTTTTCTTCAGACATATGTATATGTAAATCACTGTGATATTTTTAAGCCAATTATACAGAAGGATGGAAATAAACATGTGTCTTTCTTCTTGAACGTGCTGATACTATTCAGGCAGTCGTTCTACTGTTTCATTCTTTGACTAATTTAAATTCTTTCCCAGTGAGTGAATGTGATAATGTCTATTTCTAACCCAACAGCAAGGAAGACTTATTTAATGCTGTAAAACTTACTTTAAAAAATTCAGAATGCTGGGTTGGGAGTGAGTCACTGGGTTTCTCCCTTTTATAACTCTGATATTCTGGCTGGTCATCCAAAGACCTGTCCTGATAATTTGTTTCCTGGCAACAAAGTGGCAGATCCATAAAATAGGAGAAAATGAGTCATATTTGGAATTTAAAAGGACAGCACAAGTGAGTAGGTTAGCTTGCTCCATTCTGGCATCCTCCAAATGCGTTGGGACTTAAATCTCCAAAATTCCTAGCCAAGATGCACATGGTGCCAGTTGGACATTTAATTACTTACTTGTTTAACTTCATTTATTTATTTACTTACTTACAGTATTTAATACATAGCTCATACATAGATTACTGCAGGCAGCTTACAATTTTAAAAAATTCACCACATAATAAAAACTTGTAAGAAAAACTGCTCCCCACCTCCCATGATAGCAACAACACAATCAAATCAATCACCTAATTGGCTCTGTTTCCGTTCATGGTCCCCAGGCACGCTGACAACGCCATGTTTTTAATGCCTTTCAGAAGAGCGAAAGGGTGGGGATCAAACTTACCTTGAGAATGTATGGAGAAGGGTTTACGTAGCCAATGAGAAGTTATAATTAAGTGGCCTGCCTGGAAGTTCTAGATATGCTGTAAAAGCCAACTGGCTAATTTGGAGCTATTCCCGACTGGTTAGTGTAGGGGAAAAAAATGAGAAGAAAGTGTTATGTACATTTCCTTGAGCTCCTAAATGAAAGTCATCATATAAACCTAACAAATAGCCAAATAAAAACTCATGGGTAGGTAAAGGTAAAGGTTCCCCTTGTGCGTACGTGCTAGTCATTCCTGACTCTAGAGGGCAGTGCTTATCTCCGTTTCAAAACTGAAGAGCCAGCGTTGTCCAAAGACATCTCCATGGTCATCTGGCCGGCATGACTAATGCAGAAGGCACACAGAATACTGTTACCTTCCCACCAAAGGTGGTCCCTATTTTTCTACTTGCATTTTTACATGCTTTTGAACTGCTAGGTTGGCAGAAGCTGGGACAAGTAACAGGAGCTCACTCTGCTATGCAGCGCTAGGGATTTGAACTGCTGAACTGCTGACCTTTCTGATCGACAAGCTCAGCGTCTTAGCCACTGACCCACCATGTCCCTTTAGAAGTGAGGAGTGACTAAAACCTCCATCTCTTTCTCCCCAATAGAAAAAAGAAATATTCTCACTTGCATACTGAAGGGGTATCTGCATGGGAGGGTTAAAAAAAAAGGATGGCAGTTGTAATACCATGACAAAAATCTTAAAAATGCAAAGCAACATGTAAAGAAAGAGGAGCAGGACTTGGATTATAGTGATTGCTGAGTAGACTTTTTTTAACCCTTATTTGTAAGTTTTAAGGTCTTGGTAAGTGCTCACCATATGCCCTTATCAGTCGCTCAATATCTTGCTTCAGTCATGTGTCTCCTTGACACTATATCTCCTTGACATTATACCATTCCCCTCTTGGCATAAAATTGAAATTATTTTGTGGCTTATTTTGCAGTGGGTAAGATGCTGAGCTTGTCGATCAGAAAGGTCGGCAGTTTGGTGGTTCAAATTCCTAGTGCTGTGTAATGGAGTGAGCTCCCATTGCTTGTCCCAGCTTCTGCCAACCTACCAGTTTGAAAGCATGTAAAAATGCAGGTAGAAAAATAGGGACCCCTTTGGTGGGAAGGGAACAGCATTCCATATGCCTTCAGCATTTAGTCATGCCGGCCACATGACCATGGAGACGTCTTTGGACAGCCCTGGCTTTTCGGCTTTGAAATGAAGATGAGCACCACCCTGTAGAGTTGGGAACTGACTAGCATGTATGTGCAAGGGGAACTGTTACCTTACTGAACTAAAAAATAATCAGTTACCACAATTTTATCATGCAAACATAGTGCATTTACTTTACCATGCAATCCCAGAAAATTGGGTTGAGTATCCACATTCGGGTGAGCAAAAAATTGACATATGGGTTTACTTCAAATTCTTTTTACTGGGCTCTTTCTGTACCATAGCTTCTTTCTTTTTTCTCTGTCTCATTTTCTGATTTATATTGCACTTCCTAGTCATTTCCATATTTAGATTTATGCATAGGAAGCTGATACATATGTGTATAGTTACTTAAAAGTTTCTATACTGCTTTGCACATATCTCCTTTTAATTTCCATGAACACAATACCTGTGTTGTAAAACTATATACAGCCAGAAGTTGGCAGGTAAGAGTTATAATCAGGGATGGGTTTCTCCCGGTTCACTGATTACCCGCTTCGTTAGCCGCTGCACAGCTGTTGGATCAGAGTATTTGCAGAATACCATGAAGTATTTGAATGTGATCCCGCGCAGTGCGCTTTTGACAGCCGATCTGGCAGCGCGTCCACGAAGCGGGTAACCAGCGAACTGGGAGAAACCCATCCCTGGTTACTGCATACACAGGAGAGGATTGTATGTTACTCCTAGCATCAGAAGAGTGGAAAAGAAGGAGCCAGCAAAAAGTAATGAAAGATAGCACTAGAGTAGTCATATAGTAAAAGGTTTGGTGTAGCTTCTGCTGCCAAGTCTCCAGGTTTTTCACCAACAGCTCACAACAGCTGATTGGGGCTGCTCCTGCTGAATCAGACTGTGCTGAAATTGAAACTGGCTTCAGCACAGGAGATACAGGGGGGAAAAAACCTGCCTCAGATCCCCCCCCACTTTGCCGAAGCCAGTTTCAGTTTCAACACAGACTGATTCAGCACCAGCAGCTGATACCCCCAATCAGCTGTTGTGTAGAGGCAGTGATCCCTGCAGCCTTGCTGAAAACAGGAGGAACAGGCACGGAGGCTGCAATGTGGTCTGCAACCTGGAACAGATGCACGCTGAGGGCAAAAATGGTGAGTGGGTGGGGCTACATTCGAAGTATAAGATGCACCCTAATTTTCAGCCTCTTTTAGGGGGAAAAAGTGCATCTCATACTCTGAAAAATATAGCAATTAACAGTTCCAGAGAAAGGAGAAATCCAGAGACTTAAAGTAGTATGTTTTATACAGGATACCAAGTACAGTCTGTTTTTAGATCCAAATTTAAATTAAATAAAAAATACTTCAAGTATTTTGTTAACAAGCAGTGATAACCATCATAGGGAAACTGCCCAGAAGCTTAATACTTATTGGGGGGGGGATGTTATAAAACTACAACTATATATAGGAATTGCAGTAATCATAGTTTCCTAGAAAATTTTCTACCTTGCTTGACTGTGGTTTCCACAGAGGGAAATACAGAAGATATAGTTCACATCTATCTTCAGAACCAGTAATAGGGGGACTAGCTGTCCAAACCACACTAGCTATAGAACAAAATGTTAAACGTTTTATATCAGAGCAGAAAATAAGTTTAAAGTCTGGTTTGGATGCAGCAAATGGGTCTTTCTAGGTAAATGAGCCAAGAAGGTGATTCAAGTAAAGATTCTAGTTCTGCCAAGTTGTGGAGATAGGTATCGTAGTAGAAAGGAGTCAGAGTTAGATATCATAAGCATGATTCTGGGAATCAGTCTTGTGGCAATCCAGGTGAAGAACAACTACGTCTTAGAGTAAGAAGGTTAGCAAGCCTAGAAGACAAAGGATATCTGCTTCAAGAGCAATCATAGAGGTGGGACAAAAGATTACAAAGAATTAAATAGATCTGAGCTGCTCCTAGAATGATTAAGAACATCAAAACAGTAAATTCATCAAAAACAGTAAAACCAAGCTTCAGATATGTTTTTATTTACTGATCTGTTTTTAAATCTAACAATAGAGAAACTTCTTGAGATATCATTGTGAACAATAGTGATACTTAACAGGCCAAAGTCCCTGCCCTGCCCTGGCCCCTCTGAGGTCTTGGGGGTAGCCATTTAGCCGTCTCCTCAAATGCCTTCCATTTCTGATTTACTAAAGTTGAGATAATCACTTCGGCTTTCTAAATTTTGAGTTAAATATTTGTAATGGAGCATTTGATTGTTCTAACTGGCCAGAAAGAACAAAGAATCAAGGTTTGAGGAAGTGGTACCTGGCCTGTGTGACACAACCTTATCATTTGAAAACTGTAAAAGTAATTTGGCACCTACTGGGTCATGCATTTCTATGTTTTCCCCAAAACAATATCCATGGAATTAGAATTTACTACTTAAAGTTAGGTTCTTACTTTCCTTGCATTCCCTCCACCAGGGATTTGAAGACTGTCTCGTCTTTGATGAGCTGATGGACCAGTTTCAAAATGACCTCTGTAAGTGGCTATGAGATAGAAAAAACAATATTCTACCAAATGCAAATTAAAAATGGCTTTATGTGAAACGAGTTCAGTATCTCATCTACTCCTCCATCCACATATTTAGGGTGTGTCTTCTCCTTCTGCAAAACTGCATTAAGAATCAATTCCCCCAACCTCTGTGCGGTGGGCAGATTGTAAAGTCAGATAGGTGATACATGTATGTGTGTAGCAGAATAGGAGATAAGGGCTGTGATTACTCCTGAAATGGAAATAATCTTTCTGAGATAACTGATATGGCCCCGGTATCACAAACTTTGGTTTGAATGATTATTCTGTGGGTGAAAATAATTTGTTTCCCCTATCAGCAGTGATAAGAAGGAATTGTATCATGAAGCACACCATAAATTGTCAATTTACCATGAGTATTTTTAAAAGGCATTCAAGGGCTACTCTTTATCATGTGTACTGTGAGTAACATCATGAATTACTCTGTAATATATGCATTAAATAGTCTAAAATAATGGGTATAAATTGATTCCATGTTTTTATGCTAACCCCATGAGATCTCAGTTTTGGGCCTCAAAGTCACCATCCTGTTATGTACTGTACCTTTTAAAGGCAATGACAAATATCTGCAGACATTCCTCTATTAGCAAACTCTTTTTAAACTAGACCAAAGTGTCTTTCATTAATCTTGTGAGTGTGTTCTGATAATTTGATATATTGCATTCCATTTTATCTCATTTTGTTTGTATTTATAATCTGGAACCACCCCAAGACTGTTCTACGGACAAAATCAAACACTAGATATTTGCCCTTTGCTTTGTAGTTAGTTCAATGCAAGGAATAATCTTATCCTAGTGTTACTGTTTTCTATAAAAGGAGGTGCTGAATAAAAGCCATGAGTTCTTCCTCAAGCTGCATTAACATATTATCCTCTAGTTCAGCGATGGTGAACCTATGGCACGTGCACTGTCGTTGAAGTGGGCCTCCCCACCCGCCCGAAGTCCATGGCGGTCTCTCATAGCCTTTTTGGAAGCACAGCTGCTCCGTGTTCCGGCTCTGGAGACACGCGTGCATGCACGTGGGGGGGACATGACCCAAGCACACATGACCCCCACCCTCCCTGCCACCCACATAGGCGCGCATGATACCAACCCCACCCCATGTGCATGTGCGCGCATCTCCAAATCCGAAACACAGCTGATCCGATGATCAGCTGTGCTTCGGAAGAAGGGCGGGAGAGCGTGCGGGGTGGTGGGAGGGCTTTAATTAGCTCTTTAAGCTAATTAAATTAATTTTTTGTAAAGGTAATCCCATTCCATTTTTTAAAAGAAAAGGCTGACTATGAACAACTATGGACAATATTGAATAGTGAAGCTATTAAAAGTCTTAACCCTAAGTAAAAATATAGATAGCTTTATACAAAGCTTCAAAAAAATGTCCCTTAATGGATGACGTGATGAGGCTCAAATATAAAGTTACAAAATTATACGGTAGACGTAGACATCAGCAACAGGAAAGTGGCAGGCCAGCAGCTGAGTCTAATAAAAATTTCCAACACTGCAAGCACTGGTATTATGTGACCTGCAAAGTTTTTTTTAAATCTTGGGGTTTGCGAACTCTTGCAAAACCTGAATTGACAAGGACTGAAGTAGAATATTACTATAAACACCTCACATATTGTATCTTTAGACCCTGTATGCCCATAAAGCTATAGATAAAACATGAAAACAGGTATAACCCTAACCCTAACCCAACCAGTGCTTATCAGGGAATAGAAACTAACTCCAACTTCTATTTGCATCTTCTGTGGTGTATCAAAATGTCTCTCTGAAGAAGGCCTGTGCTGTCCCTGCTTTTTCCTTAGGTGTTTGCCTTCCAATATTCTCAAAGCTGAGGGTACCTGACGATCATGCAATTTCAGATTTAGCCATGTATAATTATATAGAGGTAAGTTAAAGAATATTTGATTGGCCACTGAATTATGGGGAATGTCATCAAATGCAAATCTATCTCTTTCTGATTTCAGATGCGGGAACATGTGAATTCAAGGTGGTTCATTTTCCGAAATTATATAGACAATTGGCTTCATGCCCTCATGCCCTCTATCATCATTCCTCTGTATACTATGGTGAGACTCTTAACACTTAATACTGCAGGATTTTGCATCCCCCCCCCCACCTGATTGTCCACTTTTTTCTTCTGGGATACACCCAGGGTCCTGTGTTGATTTTGTAATCTCCTTCAGGTAACATTCTCCAGAATCCGATACCATGAAGTTGTGCAACGATGGAAATGGCAGAATAAGGTAAATTAAATTCAGATGCATTTGGCTGAAATAGCTACCTCAGGAAGAAGTTGAAAAGTGTAGCTATCTTCACCTTAGATTTGATAAAGATGAAAATTTGGAATATCAAGTACCATCAAATTATATATATTGTAAAGATGCAAATAGCTTCCCGGTAGACCTAAAGGTCATACCTGACTCATCCTCTCTTTGTTCATCAGGATGGAGAGCATGGCCGACACACTCCAGGACAATCACTACATATAATCCCCTAGCTAGAATTTATGAGTCCTGAGGCTGCACAGGATCAGCAGAGGATCTGAGGCTGCCCTGAAATCTCTTCCTTCTAGGACTCTCTTTCTTCCTGGAATGTGAGCCCAATCTCACCAAACAGTTCTGAGAGAACTAATGAACTAGGTGGTTATATGCTCATCATCATCAAATTCCCTTGTGGCCAGGGGTGGGTTTCTACCGGTCTAACAACCAATTCTCTTGGTGCGAGCATTTTGTGTGCGTGCGTGCGCTCTTTGCGCATGCACGCCAAATGCAATCTGCGTGCGCATCAGTTTGGGGCTAAAATCAGCTGATTAGCTGATTTTAGGGCCTAATATGATGCGCGTGGAGCACGTGCCAAACATGTGATGCCATGCATTATCTAAGTTAGACCTGAAAATTTAGCTACTGGTTCAGCCAAACTGGTAGCTAAATCAGCTAATTTTGGGGCCTAAATTGATGTGCACGCATCACCTTAAGCCTGAAAAACAGCTGATTTAGCTACCGGCTCCGCTAAATTTAGCAACTGGTTCGACCAAACTGGTAGGTAAATCAGCTGTTTTTCAGGTGTGAGGTGATGTGCGCAATTTAGGCCCAAAAATCAACTGATTTAGCTACTGGTTCAGCTGAATCAGTAGCTTAATTTTAAGAACCAGTTTGCCGAACTGATAGATATTTTCACAACTGGTTTGGCCGAACCAGGCCAAACTGGTAGAAACCCACCCCTGCTTGTGCCATATCTTGCCAGTTTCATGGTGGGGTAAAGGGACAGATGAAAAGAGAGAGTGATATAACAAAGGAATAAAAATGGTAATTAAATGCTTATTGAACTCAAACCTAAATTTCTTTGGGACTGACATTGATGTGTGTTCAGAACAGTAGCCTTAAATAGCCAGATTTTGTTGTTAGTTATGAAGTCATGTCCGTCCCATTGTGACCCCCATGGACAATGTTCCTCCAGACCTTCCTACCCTCTACCATCCCCCGGAGTCCATTTAAGCTCACACCGACTGCTTCAGTGACTCCATCCAGCCACCTCATTCTCTGT
>JANHGC010003225.1:126004-137346 GCA_027560395.1 Boaedon fuliginosus | reverse complement strand
GCTCTTTCCCTCCCAGTCTATCCTTCACCTCGGGGCTGTGATCGATTCCTTATCCTTTCGAGTTTACCTCTCTCTGGAGTGGATAGGCAGGATCCGCCCTTTGTTGGACAAGATCCTACTGGAGGGGAAACCGGACATGTTGCTCTCTCCAAATTACTTGGAATGCTCATCTCATGCAGCAGAATTGTCCCATGGGCGAAATTCCGCTCGAAGGCCCTTCAGAGTCTATTGATCACAGAATTCACTCGAAGGATCACCCAGGGCACTTGGTCTCAGCTGGAGGCCTGGGACCACATAAACTTTCTAGAGCTCAGGACTGTCCTCCTGGCTCTGCAGAGTCTAGAACCCCAGGTTTCCGGCAGAGACATACACATCTTTACAGACATTTGGATGAAGGCCTTCCTAAATTGCCAGGGGGGCATGAAATCCCGGAAACACCAAGCTCTCTTGCAACAGGTCTCTCTGTGGGCAGAGCATCACCTGGAGTCCATAAGGGCAGAGTTCATCCCAGGCAAGAACAACATTGTGGCAGATTGGCAAGTCGCTCCCACCTCGATGGCAGAGAGTGGAGGCTGCACCCCGAGGTGTTCCAGGAACTAACCCTAAACTTTGGCCTGATGGTCCTGGACTTGTTTGCTTGGCCTTCATCTGCACAACTGCAGAAGGGATGGATGCCCTGCTCCAGTCCTGTCCGCAACAGCTGCTTTATGCCTTCCCTCTTCCAAAGCTCCTCCCTAGGATTGTGGACAAAATAAGAAGGGAAAGGGCGGAGATCATTCTGATTGCCCCCTTTTGGCCTCGATGCCCATGGTTTGTCAATCTCCAGGAGCTCTGCATTCTGCCTCCCTCTCCCTTCCCCTCCTGGGTCGATCTCCTCTCACAGGGCCCCATCCTGCACCCCGACCTACCCTGCTCCACTTAAATATCTGGAGGTTGAGTGGTGCAGGTTAGCCACTTGGGTTACTCCCCCCCAGGTGATTGAGACCCTCATGGCAGGATGCGGAGGGTCCACATATTGATTGTACAATGCCTCATGGGTGGCCCTGGAGATGTGGTGTGGCAACAATGGCTTAGATCCAGAATGTATCAAGACCAAAAACATTCTAGGTTTCCTCCAGTTTGGACTTTCTCTCAGCCTTATTATTTCCACCCTGAGGAAGCAGGTGTTGGCCATCATGGTGGTGCTAGGTTTCCCTAAGGGCCCCAAGCTCTCTTCCCATCCTCATGTGAGGAAATTTCTCTGGGGTGCCTCCTTCTGAACCCTCCCCCAGTTGCCAGGGCCCCCTCCTGGTACTTGGTCCTGGTTCTCCAAGCCCTCACCAGGGCTCCCTTCGAGCCAATGGCCACATGCCCCTTGAAGGACCTAACCCTTAAAATAGTTTTTCTTCTGCCCATCATTTCAGCGAGAAGGGTATTGGAGTTGGCGGCCCTCTCCATGGTTCCCAATCTCATCTTGTTCCACAGGGATAGGGTGGTGCTACGCACGGATCCAGCCTTTGTCCCGAAGATCAATTCCATCTTCCACAGGGAGGCAGAGATTACCCTTCCCTCCTTTTATCCCTGCCCAGTCTCCTCCCAGGAGAGGATGTGGCACACCCTGGATGCACGTAGGGCTTTTCTGTTTTATTCAGATAGGAATGCCGGGTTCCGAAAATCGGAGGCCTTTTTCATTCTTTTCCACAAGAAAAAACAGGGTTTGAAAGCCTCCACTCCCATGATCTCCATGTAGATCAGGGAGGCCACTGAGGTTGCCTACGAAGCCCAGGAATTAGTGCCCTCCCCCCTGGGGATAGTGGCTAATTCGATGAGGAGTGCCTCCATATTAGCGGCCTTCTGGGCCTTTCCCTCCCTGGAGCAGGTCTGCAGGGCGGCCACGTGGGGTGTTCCCCACACGTTTATAAGACACTATAAGATTGACTCCTATGCCTCTAGAGATTTGTCATTCGGCAGAGGGGTCTTCTAGTCTGCACTCCCTGTTCCTCAGTCAGCCCACCTGTAATTCTGCTTGGGTATTGCACTCATTCCTACATCATCGAGCCCATCATGGCCTCCACTGGAGAATGTAGGGTTGGTCACTTACTGTGAACTTCCATTCTTGGTGGGTCCATGATGGGCTCAGTGCCCCACCCTTCTGACTTTGGGTTCAGCACTTGGGTTGTTATAAGGGCTCTAGTTCTCTTTCAGTAGCCCTTTTTAGGATTTGTTGTTCATTCTGAGGATATCTGTTATGTTTTCCCCTTAATTCATTCATTCTCTCAAATAATGTTTTTGTTCCGTATTGTTGAGGTGGAGTTCCCTCACGGTTTTCCTGATCTAGATCTCTAGTGTACCAGGTCTTGGCTCCAGCTACATATGTCTGGGGTTTTGACGGGAGCTCCACCCAATTTTGGAATTTGATCTTGCCTGACTAAGGGGCGGAGCCCATTCCTACATCACCAAGCCCATCATGGACCCACCGAGAATGGATGTTCACTGTAAGGGACCAACCCTCCATTTCCTACCAACAGAGCAGTGTAAAAAGCTTTAAATAACTTTTCCCCTTTAAGAGCAGCCAAGATGCTGCAAAGGGGAAATAGAAACTGAAACTGCAGAAAGATAGAAACCGCCAAGAAATGGAGACAGTTGCACCCCTTCCTGGACTGGGAGGTTCTTCTTACAATCGCTCATGCCCTTGTCACCTCTCGGTTGGATTACTGTAATGCGCTCTACATGGGGCTGCCTTTGAAGAGCACTCAGAGACTTCAACTGATCCAGAATGCGGCTGTGTGAGTGATTATCGGTGTTCCTTGGCGCACCCATATAACACCTGTCCTCTGCGAGCTGCACTGGCTTCCGGTGGTCTTCCAGGTGCAATTCAAGGTGCTGGTGACAACTTTTAAAGCCCTTCATGGCTTAGAAGCAGGGTACCCTTGAGACTGCTTGCTGCTACCTTATGCCTCCCAGCACCCAGTTAGATCCCACAGAGTTGGCCTGTTACGGGTCCCATCAGCTAAACAATGTCGGCTAGCGGGCCCTGAGCTAAGGCCTTCTCTGTGGCAGCGCCGGCCCTCTGGAACCAACTCCCCATGGAGATCAGAACCATCCCCAATTTACTCACCTTCCGCAGATCCGTTAAGACCTGGCTCTGTCAGCAGGCTTGGAATTATCATCTCCCCCCACCCCCCAGTGCAAGTGAGAGCAGTATGTATGTGTTTCAATTATTTTTATATTACCGTACTATTGTACTTTTTAATGTTGTAAGCCGCCTCGAGTTCCCCTTTGCCGGGTAAGAGAAGCGGGGTATAAATCTAATTAATAAAATAATAAAATAAAATAAAAAAAATATATTTATTTATTGTTTACATTTCTATGCTGCACAACTCCCAAAGGACTCTGGGCGGCTTATAACAGATAGCAGATAGCAATACAGCAGATAGCAATAGCACATTTTTACAGTTTTACAGTTTACAGTTTTACAGTTACAGTTTACAACAGATAGCAATAGCACATCTTTCACAGAATCAGCATATTTCCCCCAACATTTGTGGATTCTCATTTTACCTTACCTCAGAAGGATGGAAGGCTGAGTCAACCTTGAGCCTGGTGAGATTTGAATTTGCCTTAAGTGCAGGCAGCTGCAGCTAAGTACAGCACTAAATACTGTGCTCTATTCACTGCGCCACTGAGGCTCTTCATTTGTAGCTCAGGATTGAAATTAAGGATGCTGTCTGAACTTGGTTGTTTTCTTGCAGATGCTGCATTACCCAAACTTGCATTGGTGATGTTACCTACTTTGGGTAATGAAACATTTCCAAGAAAATAACTAAGCTCAGAGAGCACCAAAGATCCCTCATATGTTTATATGCTAACCTGAAGCTTCACTTTGCTAGAAATGTGTACCAGATTTATGTCTAACCAAGTTTTCTAGGGAAAGTAATTTGCTCTACCTGAAACTGAAATATACATAAAGGCATATGTGTGAGAGGTTGTATATATGCCTTGGATTAGAACACTATAATGGTGTGGATGTTATATAAATCATTACAACTTGAAGAAAGAACTTTACTTTACAACCTGGATGGTTGGTTCCCAGGGGCTCGTGGGATATTATTACTCTATCCCCTCAGCAGTCTGAAATAATATTTGGAAAAGTATCAGAAGCCATTAGAAATGTTTAAGCACTAGTATCCTTGTTTTGTATTAAGTGAAACCAGATTGGAAAAAGATTGGCATGGTTTGAAAATTAGTGGAAGAAACATCAATAGACTTTGCTGTATTGATAATGCTATCCCGAAAGCTAAAAATGCAAAAAATTTGCAAGCTCTGCTAGTATATCAAGTAGCACAGTAAAAAAAAAGGGACTAAAGTTAAATGTAAAAAAGAGCAAACTAAGGCCAATAGATCGGACAACCACCCTTGACATTGGCAATGAAGGTATCAAAGTGGTGGATAACTTCTGCCATTTAGATTCAACCATCAACAGTAAAAAAAGCAGCAGCCAAGAAATCCTTGGCAGAGCAGCCATGAAGGCCTTGGAAAAGATGTCCCAAAGGTGCTTTTTCAAGAGGAACGGGACTTCGTTTTTTCCTTCCAAGGAAAAACAAAGAAAGTCCAGTTGCCATTGAAAAAGCACCTTTGGGACAACCCTGATCTGGATGACTGAGAATCTCCCTAGACCTCAGAAAAGATATCCACATGCTTCTATGTCTGGACCTACAAAGATCAGAATACCATGGGATTCCCTGTGGCACTCTATGGAACTGAAAGTTGGACCTTGGGAAAACAAGATAGATAGAGTATTAATCCTTTCAAACTTTGCTTTTGTTCAAGACTCCTGAGAATACCAGTTGTCCAAGAAACAAACCGATGGATCGTTAAAGAAATCAACCCAGAGTTCTCATTTCAGGCAGAAATGACCAGGCTCAAATTATCCTCTTTCATTCACATTATGCAAAGACCTAGGTCTTTGGGGAAGGTTCTAATCTGGGAAAGGCAGAAGAAAAAGAAAAGTGGATGATCCATAACAAGGTAGATGGACCCATTATAAGGGAATAGATGCACCATTGGAAGGTCTGAAGGACCAGCTTGGAGACAGATCATAATTGAGAAAAACTATGTGTGGTCAACTTCACATTGTTCATGAACCCCAAGACATTTATTATATGAAAATAATGTAATAACTAATAGTATTATGCAGGATCCAATCTGGGTCAGTCGCCAGGACCGGAGGTTTTGTCTTCCATAATAATAATAATATGAACAACAACAATGAATAGTCCCATGAACTCTTGGGGGTTGATAGTGATCATTTTGGGCAGCCCTGATCTGTGTAGTTACTAAGAGTTGATACTGATTTGATGATACATAATCAACTAGTCAGTCAATTGTTCGTTGTATCTGAAGGAAGTCACTGCATTCTTTTCACTGTCAGCAGATTGAAAGAAGCTAGGTAAAAAAAGGCCCTAAGAAAAACATGTGTTCATTTTATAATGCATTCTAGATGCAGTCAATCTGGTGTTCTACCCATCAGTATTTTCATGTGAGGATGCTTGTTAAATTAAAAAAAGGCTAAATGACCTGTGCCCTGGAAGACTTTTTCTGTTACTGCATTTATGAAGATCCCCCCTCCCCAAAAAAATCTTCTTAAAGGGATCCTTTATAGCAACACTGAGGGAGAATGGCTTTCCTTGTTAATTAAAACAGAATAATTGTTGAGGAGACATTTGAATTTGGATTTCCCATGTGCACTGAATGTAAATATTCTACTAAGCACTAGGCAACACTTCAAATATGTAGTGTCAGCAGTTACAAAAATAGCTTTTTTTTTAATGAATTCACTAAAGTAGGTGTTTAGAGCTTTCAGCTCTGCAGATTTGCTTTAATAGGGGGAATTATCATTTCCAGAAGTATTTGATCTGCCTGCTCTCTAAACACTGTCTTCGTATGCCAGTTACGAAATAATGTCAGCATTTCAAAGATTCCATTCTGGGATTTTCTGGTAAAGGACAGAGGCACTGGAAGTTGGTATGTATTTCTGATACCAGGGTTATTAGGACTATGGATTAATAGTTTGAGAAATGCTGTAAGAAACTCAAAAGGCATTTGCTGCTTTTCATAAAGAAAACATTGGTAAAATACAGTTTTTACTTTTCAGTGCCAGCTCTTGGAAGCCATGCAATTCACTTTCCCACAAAGCTTTGAGAATTGTTACTTTATCCAGGAAACTTAATCTTGTAGTGAGCATATCCATTGTAAAATATAAGTCACAGATCGTTAATGTAAGTCACAGATCGTTGTATGCTGATCTTGGCTTGCTCAGATCATAGTTTTCTACTTTACTTTATAGTTAACTAGCTGATGACCCGGCATTGCCCAGGTATTTTTGGCCAGGTATTTATACCCTCCTCCTCCACTCCTCTTCTTCCCCCTCCTCCTCTTCTTCCTCCTCTTCATCATGTTCTTCTCCCTCCTCCCCCTCGTCTTCCTCCTCCTGTTCATCATCTTGTTCCCTCCTCCTCCTCCTGTTCATCATCTTCTTCCCCCTCGTCCCATTCTTCCTCATGTTCTTCCCTCCTCTTCCTCCTCCTTTTCATCATCTTCCCCCTCCTCCTCTTCCCCTCCTCCTCGTCCTCATCATCTTCTTCCCCTCCTTCTCCTACTCTTCCTTTTCATTGTCTTATTCCCCTCCCCCTACTTCCCCTCCTCCTCTTTTTGCCTCCTCCTCTTCATCATGTTCTTCACCCTCCTCCTCCTACCCTCCCCCTCTTCTTCCTCCTCTTCTTCCCTCCTCCTTGTCCTTCATTGTTTTCTTCCCCCTCCTCCTCCCCTCAGCTTTTGTTGACCCCTCCAGCATTGGGAGGACTGTGTTTTCTCTTTTTGGGAGGGCTTGAAGCTCCAGGAGTGCAGACGGGGCAGCGCTGGCAAAGCATGGAAAGCAGGGGAATAAGCAGTGGCAATCAGCTGGGGCAAGATCGTTCCACCAAAGATCGCTGGCAAAGGAGGGGAAGCAGGGAAAGCAGGGGAATAAGCGGCAGCAATCAGCTGGGGCAAGATCGTTGTGCCACTGCCGCTGCCTCCCTCTGGCGGACGCGTCTGCACATGTGCAGTAGAGATTTGCAGCTCTCTGCACATGTGCAATAAGCTGTTTCTGGGGGTGTCCACTTCAACTCCCTTTTTGTGGGGTGCAGATCCCCCCAAAATGGTAGTGACCCCCCAGTGCTCATCTCCGGAGGCCAAGCTATCTTGTGGCAAGTTTGGGCATGATTGGTGGAGGGGTGTAGCCGTGTATAGCGAACATACATACACACCCACAAACCCACACTCTGTTTTATAGATATGTAGATGATCTTGATTATTTAAATATAGGAAGAAAAGGGAACATTGTGACTTTGCCGCTAGGGGTTCACAGGGTTTTTTTTTTTTTGCTTGATTATATTTTCCAGAAACCTCCCAAGATGTAAATGGGAACTACATCAGTCCTTTCCAAGTCATCTGACAGTTCACGATCCTGGAGCACTGGGAAACTACTAGATGACTGGAAAAGAGCTGATATAGTTCCCATTTTCAAAAAAGGGGGGGAAAAGGATCCAGGAAACTACAGAACTATCAGCCTAACATCAATACCTGGAAAGATTCTGGAAAAGATAATCAAGCATCGAATCTGTGAACACTTACAGGCAAACAAAGTCATAATCGGAAGCCAATGTGGGTTTGTCAAAAACAGATCATGCCGGATAAATCTTATTGTATTCTTTGACAATGTAACAAAATTAGTGGAACAGAGACATACTGTGGTTATAATTTACTTGGATTTCAGTAAGATATAACAAATATCTTAAAGTAGACCACTTCCTATTGATATGATAGAAAAATGTGGGCTTGACAGCATCACCACTAGATGAATTTATAACTGGCTGACCAGTCACCCACAATATGTAGATCTTAATGGAACTGCATCTACATGGAAGGAAGTATGCAGTGGGGTAGCCCAAGGCTCTATTTTAGGCCCAGTACTCTTCAGCAATGAATTAGACAAGGGGAAAGAAGATGAACGTATCAAATTTTCAGGTGACACCAAACTGGCAAGAATAGCCAGCACCCCAAAATATAGGCTCAAGATACGGAAGTATTTCAACAGACGGAAACACTGGGACCTATCTAACAAAATGAAATTCACTTGTGAGAAAAGTAAGGTTCTATATTTAGTCAAAGAACCCCAAATGCACAGATGCAGGATAGGTGGTACCTCGCTCAATAGTAGTAAATGTGAGAGGGATCTTGGAATCCTAGTGGACAGTCACTTAAATATGAGCCAGCAGTGTGCCAAAAACAACAACAACACAATCCTAGATGCATTAACAGAGGAATAGAATCAAGATCATGTGAAGTGTTGGTAACACTTTATAATGCCCTAGTAAGGCCACACTTGGAACATTGCATCCAGTTATGGTCACCACGGTATAAAAAATATGTTAAGACTCTTGAAAGAGTGCAGAGAAGAGCAACGAAGATGGTTAGTGGACTGGAAGCTAAACCATGAGATACAATTTCAGGAATTGGGTATGTCTGGTTTAATGAAAAGAAGGATTAGGGGTAACATAATAGCAGTGTTGCAATACCTAAGGAGCTGCCAAAAAGAGGAGAGGGTCAACTTATTTTCCAAAGCACCTGAGGGCAGGACAAGAAGCAATGGATGGAAACTAATCAAGGAGAGAACCAACCTAGAATTAAGAAGAAATTTACTGACAGTTAGAACAATTCATCAGTGGAATTGTTTGCCTCCAGAAATTGTAGGTGCTTCAACATTGGAGATTTTTAAGAAGAGGTTGAACAACCATTTGTCTGGAATGTATAGGGCCTTCTGTTCGAGCAGGAGGTTGAACTAGAAAACCTCCAAGATCCCTCCCAACTCTGTTATTCTGCTACTTCATACAGTTGCAGTAATTACTACCAATATTCAAACCTATGTAATAACCACTGGCTATTTTTTATTTTAGAAGACCAAAACAATATTGATTTCTACATTCCCACCCTCTGTCTTCAGAAACAGGAGTTTTACAATTGTATTGTTGCTGCCAAACAAGATATCTACTGTATTATACTTGGGTTTGCTTTAAAAAAAACCCAATCCACCGTAGTGATGTCTAAAAATTTAAAACATTAAAAGAAGACAATGGGAAATAAAATAATGACAATTGGTTTAAAAATAACATTTTGTTTTTTTGGATGGCGAGATGGGCAGCATATAAATTTAATAATAAATTTAAAAATAAATGTGTTTGTACCCTTCTTGTGAAGAGCCATGGTGGTGCAGTGGTTACAATGCAGTATTGCAGGCTCATTCTGCTGACAGCCAGCAGTTTGGTTCTCTCCCAAGGATGGTAAAATGAGGGCTTCCCCCCACTTTTTGATTTTCTCTTCCCCCTTTTTGGTTTTATATAAAACTAAAAAGAGGGAAGAGAAAATCAAAAATATATACGTTGTTTCCAGGCAACGGTGGCTATTTCTAAAGGATATCTCTCTTGTATATAATGCAAAACCAGTAGAGTTTTTTGTTTCATGAAAATGATTGAATGATATACAGTCAAATTGAAACATGATGATGATGGAATTTGAGAAGGCGTATTCAGACCGGTGGGAGTTTGCCCTACTGGAACAATTTTGTCCTGCATAATCATTTTACATGTCTGGAGAATGAATTTGCTTGGCCTTCAGGGGCTATGAGGAATATGACTGTGTGGCAAAGAGAAACGTTTCTTAATGGTGCCCATTTTTAAACAGGTAAACAAATAAACAAAAGATTGCTCCTTTGCTTGGAAGGGTCTAATAGTGGAAATTCAGTTGGCATATCTCTCTCCCTTCCTCCCTCTCTCTGCCCTTCTCTGCTGTCTGTCTGTTCGTCTACCTCAGAGCAGTGATCAGTCTTAAATGGAGAACTGCTTCTATAAAAAGACTCCTTATTTTTAATTAAGTGTTTCAAATTCATTTTTAACTACTGGATGTTAAATCCCTACTGGCCTGTGACCAGATAACTAATGATTTCATTTATTGATGTATATGATTATGAACACAGAGGAAGATATATGCTTTATATTCTGCATCGATCTTACGTGCTGATGCTGCGGAATATTCCACCATAATATTTTATTTACCCGAATAAACATTTCATTACCCTATCATAAATTTGACCTAATCCCTTGTATCTTTCTGGGTGACTAGATGTAAGGTTCAGGTCTAATGTAGAAACCTGAAGATTTTAAGTGGGGAATGCATTCTTTTTAGCTATACATTCATACATGTTTTTATTAGACCGGGGGAGGCCAGAAAGAGCTGACAGTAAAAGCGGGTGTTCCAGTTTACTAATTCCAGCTTGGATCTAAGCCAAGAATGAATAGGAATCTATGTGTCTCATCTTGTCCCTGAATAGTTACGTTTGTACTTCAGTTTATGTATTTGACTTTAAACTGGTTCATTGAAACCAGACGTTCTATTATGCCACATAGGCTTAATGTTGATTTATAAACTAATATTTTAAACTGTAGTTTCACAGTTGTTCCCACTGATATTGAGTTATATTTGCATGTAAGAAATCCATCATTTGGGTTGAAATCTGCATGGATTGATGGGTGCAATATAGGAACAGTAGATTCTTCTCTAAAATATGTTAATGGAGGTAGCACTTGATGTCTGCATTGTACCTAGATCCTGTGGTGGTGAAGATCTTGTTAATGTGGCTCCTAAGTTTAAGCAACTTCTCATTCCTATATCCTTATGATCTATATCTAAAAAATTATCACAGATAGATGTGTTCCTTCACTTTTTGTTTAGCTTAGTCAGTAGAGACATGAAAGGGAAAAAGTGCCATTTTTAATATTTTCATTTTATCTAGAGTGGTGTGGTGGCCTAGTGGTTCGCAGCGCTCGCTGTTCCTTCCAAAGGTTGGAAGTTCAATTCTAGGCAGTGACAGATGTTTCTCTCAAGATGCAAAGAGAAAATATCTGCTGTGAACTCCATATAGGCATCAGGAAGGGCAGCCGGGCAGTAAACATTCAGCTCCATTCAGCCTCTGATTTTGCTCCAAATTAAAGGATTACCATGTTCTTTTTTGGGTTAAGAAAAAAGAGCCATGATGTGAAGGGGATGATAAGAAAAAAAGAAAGATGGGTTACAAAGCCACTGTCATCGTATCTCTGCAACAAATTCATTTCTGATAATCAGCCATCCGTAAAAGAAGGGGACATATAATAATTGAAACTACAAATCTAATACTCACCAGACAAGAAGACATTAATCTTTCTTTCTTTCTTTCTTTCTTTCTTTCTTTCTTTCTTTCTTTCTTTCTTTCTTTCTTTCTTTCTTTCTTT
>JANHGC010003225.1:62288-79903 GCA_027560395.1 Boaedon fuliginosus | reverse complement strand
GATTGTTTGGGGGCAATATGCTGACTCTGTAACTGCTTGGGGAGTGTTGTAAAGCTCTGATAAGCAGTGTATAAAATTGGACTGCTTTTGCTATCTCTGTTGTAAGCCTCCCAGAGTCCTTTGGGAGTGGGGTAGCATAAAAGTGTAATAAATAAAAGAAAAGAAAAGAAAAGAAAAGTAATAGTAATACAGTCTAGTAAATAATTTGATAGTGTTTTGGGAATTAGTTATTTAGTCTGAAAGTAACTAGTGTGAGAGTTATGGATAGATAATTTCACAAAATGATTTGTGTGAAAGTTTCGATAGTACAAATTTGGGTTTCCTCTGTATATCTTCAGGTAACCATCCTAAGTACGGTTCAACCCCATCTAAAAGGCATAAAGTGGATGGCACACTTTCATTATATACATATGGATTAAATCTGTGTTTTTGTCTTTATTCACCACAAAATGCTATGAAAAATGCATCAATAAAAATAGGATTTAAATGATAGAGAGAATTCAAAAGAAAAAGATAAGCAATAAGAGTACCAATAGCCAAGACCAACCAAAACAAAGTTTGGAAAGAACAATGAAGCAGGATTTGTTCTTTCCTGTGAATCATCTATACACCATTGTATGCCATCTACCGATATTTATTTTTGTACTTTGGATAAACGAATCAAAAACATTTGGTTTATGTTAGCTCTGCCTTCACTCTGTGGGTTTATTTTTCACAAATAAAACAAAATTCATAAGCATAGCTTGTTGTGGGCTTGGGATGCTAGCTTTTGTTTTGGGAAAATAACACGTTGGAATCATAGCTTTGAATTTAATAGAAAGTTAACATTTCTGCTAGCAAATCATTTCTTAGAAGGAACAAAATAGGAATAACTGATGTGGGCACACTCATGGATTTCATTCACAGGGCGTCATGATAGGGCAACATGTCTTAGTGAAGTTTATAAGGAAGTGCTATAATTTTTGCATCAAAAGATTGTTCAAATAATCTGAAATAATCTGGTTTTTTATTCTGGCAGTATAGAATAGTTACTTTTAGATAGTTTTAAACATGTTGTCTGTTTGTAAAGTGTATTGTAGCAGAGTTTTCCTTTTATACCTCTGTTATGTATTTATATATGATACAATACTGTAAAATTAGGGAGCCCCTGGCAAAACAGGCCTTCGTATTTTCTTATTCAGTATTGTTAAATGTTTTGGTGTGTAAGACCTGGGAGATAACGGGTGTGATTTGCCTCAAAACCTGGTCATTCAATTAATTTTGTGAAAACACCATAGTAATCAAAATTAGGAAAATTGCCAAAGAGCTGCAAGAAACAGAAACTCAAAATAAAAAATTGAATTACAATAAATAGCCAAATATATATTGAATTATGATAAATAGGCCCACAGCTAATTTTCAGATTGCTCAGTTATGAATGACAAAACATATTTTGAAAACACATTTGCAGTTTGAGTATCCAGAAGGACTTGTAGCCAGATCTGTGACCAATAAAGCTTCCATGCCCATTTTGCGAAGTGAAGAAAACACCTCTTGGTAAATGGAATCTCATGGATAATTGGGAATAACCGGCTCTGACTTTTACCTCAAGGAAGACCCGGATGGGTATAGAAAGTACGGTGGCTCCACTAAGTGTCTGCTCTAATTACCCTCCTTATGTGAGAGATCTTGCTCATCTGGGAAACCTATATTTCTGAAGGATCTGACATGAATTTATGGTAGTCTGGCATGAGGAGAGTCAGATGTTACACTCTTCTTGTTAATTGAGCCCAGAGAGGATGGAGACTCTGTGCTTATCTTTGAATAAAGATGATCATTTCAGAACTGAGTCAAATGCTTAGAATCCCACATAGCAGATCCTCTAGGAACTGTACTATAACCTTCTATTACATGGTTTGTAGTGGGGGTTTCCAACCTTGGTAACTTTAACACTTGTAGACTTCAACTCCCAGAATTCTCCAGCTAGCATGTCTGGCTGATAAATTCTGGGAGTTGAAGTCCACAAGACTTAAAGTTATCAAGGTGGCATCCTTGGTTTATAGGTAACTAGCATGCAATATAGACAATTACCCTGCAATATTTTTTCTATACTGTCATGATGCTTGAAATAAAGATCTGTTCCTAAATATTTCAATGTAAAGAGTCATATCGTCTCAGTCTGTAGATTTTTTTTTACTTCCTTCTCAATTGCTCCAACATGTCAGGAGTCTTGATGTAATCTCCACATTAGAATGAAGTCCAAAATTTGTTCATAGTCCAAATCTAAGATGATTTCTCCTGACAGAAACACATCGGGTAAAAATTTCTTGAGCCAAAGAAATGTTTATGGCCGAAATTATTTCTGAAAGAGTGATGTACGTTCTATACTCTATATAAATAACTTTAGCCGTAAATACAGCTTGGAATATATCAATCTCTCACTCACACAGTAAAAATGTGGGGCATTTTACTCCTGAATAGAGGATATTGTATTACTGTCAGTATCTAAACTGCTTAAAGAATAAGAGATGGATTGGTTGGTTGCTTCCTTTGTAAAACTCAGAATGGCATTTCGACTTCACGACCATTTAGTAAGGATAAGATTGAATAATTTCCCTAAAGCAGTGTGGACTACTACTCTGTACTCGGGCTAGATTTGAACCTGGTGTTTTTTTTTTCCAGCCTCATACATGATACAAGGAGAATATTTTTTTGTAAAGCAAACCAAATGTTTTAGCTAAGCTATGTCATGCATCACTCTGAAGTCTTCCCATATACAAGGCGCCTATTGAAACCAGTCTTCCTATCTCAGTCCTAAAACAAGGCATCAGCAGCTAATAACATTGCCAAATCCACGATGGCTGATCAGTATTCCATACTGGTAAGAGTTTTCAAATAGCCCACAGCTAAGTAAAACAAAGTGAAACCCAAAAAGAAAGAATACTGTTAACATCTGCATGTGGCTTGATATAGATGAAGCAAGTCTAGTTTTTAATCAATCTCTGGGGGTTTTGTGCTTTAAGGGTAATTATTTTCTTTTTTCTTTCTTTTTAATCAAGGCCATCTTTTGTTATTTATTCCATAATTGTGAAGGATCTGAGCTCATGTTCTGAGCAATATTTGGGAACCCCAAAGTACTTTGAACGATGTTCTCCTCTATCTGCTTATGCATAGACAGGCAGAGAAGAATGCCTTACAAATATGCAATAATCCCACACATTTTATAGTTAGGTCTTAGGTGGGCAAATCGATATTTTTCCTAACGTTTTCACACAACTGGGAACAGAGGCACTGAATTGTGCACAGAAAGTAGAACAATCAATTTAAGGTCTCTAGGTTCTCCTTTCCCTTTTCCTCCCAGTCCTTATATTTATATATATATACATTATTATTTTTAAACTTTTATATCCAGGACCAATTATATAACTAGGCAATCAAAAGCCAAGCAGAACATCCCATATTTACGTATGACTGAAATAAATGATAATATTAAATCAGCCTCACAGTAGCAGGCTGGCGTCGATCATGTGAGAAAAAACTGAAAAAAGGGCTCTTGCTAAATATCCCTATTTCATAAAGCAAAGGTGGAATGGAAAGGGGGGGAAAAAGAAACCTCTTGCACTAATAAACATTAAGTTAACCGACTGATCTAAGTTTATATAATTATTTCAATTAAAAGTAATGTAAAGTTGTTAATAGAAACATAATTGTTATAATGTAAATACATTAAGCAGGCTCTCATATATTCCACCAACCAACCTTTAAAATTACTCCTTGTCATTTCCCCTATTTTGTTTACAGGCATGTTATTTACATACATACACTTCTGTTTATTAGGATCACACACATAACTTGATCTCCCACTCCTCGCCTCTTCTGCAAATCCTTGGCCTTGCAGAGCAATCATCCCTCCTAGCTATCGAGACTGGGAAATTTAGTAGGCAATGGTCATTTGCAGTGGTATTAGCAGATACTTTGCCACTGCACTATTGAGGACCCTTTCTTTCCCCCGCCACCTGCTCTCTATGATAATAGAGGAGATGGATGAGAGAGGGGATTGATGTGATGAAAGGGAGGATATTATAGATTTACAAAATTGCTATATGATTTTCATTAAACGAAATCTCAAAACTGTTTACAGAAACCAAAATAATGCAGTTAAAGGGAGCGGATGGAAATATAATTTGTTACTGCCCACCTGCTCCCCACTATCTTCCCAAAATCATGAATAAAACAACTTCTGAGCCATAGCCCAAGGAGAAACCATCTCTGAGAGAAAACTGGGAAGAGACATTCACAATAATAGAGTGGAATCAAGCATGTATCTCTATGTCTTTTAGTTGTTTCATAATGCTAAGTTGGGTTTAAACCTTTAGCATGAGCCAGAACGCTAAACCCTGCAGCTTGAATATGTAGCTAAAAATGGATTTCATAAAGCAATTCAGCAAGTAGGCACAGGAAGAAATTGGGCCCAAATAAAATGAACCAGAACATAATCTGCTCACAGTCAAGGTTGAGTGAAGAGAACAGGAGGGGGCACAGGAATGGGGTGTGTGATAGGTCACTGCAAATGCATTGGCATTGCTGGATATGATGGGGCTGAAATAAAGTAGAAAATAATTATTTTAGTAGGTCACTTTTTTGCAGTTTTATTTTATATGCCATTGAATCTTTCAAGATAACTTACAATAATGCCTTGGGGGTGTCTGCAGCCCCGAAAGAGGATGCCGAAGTGCACACCCCACCCAAATTTCACTACCAAGCTGTACTGCACATGTGCAGAGGGCCCCAGGCACCACATGCAAATCGGACGCTCTCCAGCCAATAGAGGCAAGGCATGCAAATCGAGCAAAGAACACTGGGAATTGTAGGCTGCAGCATTCCCTGCTTGCAGCATGTTGCAGCAAGGCATAAATAAGGGAATGGAAGGGAAGAAGAAAGGAAAGGAAAGGAAAGGAAAGGAAAGGAAAGGAAAGGAAAGGAAAGAGCAGTGAAAAGGAAAGTAACACCATGATACATAGAGCTACTAACACTATCAGGCCCGACTATACCCGGGCAATGCCGGGTTATCAGCTAGTAAATAAATAAAGTGGCAACAATGGAACATTGGAATATCTGCAATAAATAAAACTTGCCTGCAAGCAGCCGCATAACAGCCCAGACTTAACAACTGTTGCTAAGACAGACCAAAAGTCTAGATAGTGGGCATTGTAATACCTGGGAGTGACTGAATAGAACAATTAATTAAGCTAAAGAAAACCACAAAATATCAAGACCTGCAAATAGTAGTAGAAAGATTGTGGCAAAAGAAAACAAAGATAGTACCAATAGTAATAACCACCTTGGATACAATCCCGAAACTTCTGGAGCACCACTTGAATAGCATTGACAAAATCACCACCAGTCAATTGCAAAAGGCAGTTTTGCTTGGAACAACTTACATTCTGTGATGATAGCTTTAATTTTATTAGACAACAATCCCAGATTTTTTGGGAAAAACTGGATAGTTGGACAAAAATGTCAAATTTGTCTAAACATCTGGCTGACTCTGCAACTACCCGTAATAATAATAATAAACAATACAACATTCATGATAAGAAACAAGAAATTAACCTATAATCTCAAATAATACCACAGGATTACTCTGTGACCCAGATAGATGGAAGTACGGTACCTAGTCAGTCCTTTTCTAGCCAGAAAAACAAAGCAGGATCAGGCAGTTACTACTTGGATAGAAACCACTAGAAAATATTACAGTTTTAGGCTATTGAGAAATTTAAAATAAAATCCGAGAGAGAAACAAAGAGAAGGGATATTTGCATCATTCCCCTAGAAGTTTGCATAGGAACATCTGATTAGCCATCAGGAGTCAAACTTGACTCGGAGATTATCCATTTATTTTATTTATTTTATTCTGTGGTTTACATTGATAATTTTTTAAAGGTAAGATTCAATATAGATTTAAAACCATTCTAGGTATTGTGGAGTTATATTTCAACTCTTTTAAGTTTATCATTTTTCCCCTAAATGAAGATGGAAAAGCTAGAGCAAATATTTCTAAGAAGAGGACATTATACACAATTTACCCTTCCCTCCCAAACTTTCAGGGTCCATCTTTCTCCGTCTACCTCATTGACAGCCAAATGAACACATCGTGGTTTAAACCCGCTGCCAACCATAGTATTTATTCTGTCTAAAGGAGTTTGAAAGGAAGGATCTTTTGGATTGAAATACTATTGTATTTCAAATTGGCAAGAGCTAAGTTTTCAGCAAGTACTCGACTTTAAAAAAAAGGATGGCTGGAATCTTTTGAGGACTATTATCTACATTGAGATACATTATAAAATTGTGGTGACATGTCATAGGATGCTTTATAACAAATATAACAGCTAGTGCTTGAGTATAATAGGCCCATGTGAGTCATAAAAGAGTATTGACCCACTGGCCTATTTCAAAAGAAGCTGGATCAGTTTACATTTGGGCATGAAGAGCAATCTGGACTATTTTGTCTCTTCTAGAAATAATGATCTCAAAGATGATACCAGAGTTCTTTCTAAACACCAAAACCAAAATTCTTATATGTATCTTTCTATAACAGGGGTGTCAAACTCGCAGCCCATGGGCCGGATGCATCATGCGCTGGCCACGCCCACCCCAATTTTAGCAAAGGGGAAAAGTTGCAATATGTCACATGATGACAACATAACGCTGCGAGTTTGAAACCCCTGCTCTACAGGAAATTAATGTTACATTAAGTCAAAATGATAATTAATATTGAGAAAATGAGGGATACAGATGATTAGCCAAACTAATTTGATGTCATATTAACTAAATTAAGGAAGCAGTCATGTTTACAACTATCAATAGTGGATAGTTTCAAAATGCTGGTCTTCATATTCATAGGGAGAACAACAGGATGGTGAAGAATTCATCTTAGAATTGTATTGAACAATAGGTGAATTGTACAAGCAATAGGCAATAACATTTTAGCCATAGACTTCACCTAGTTTCTGGGACCTGTCTCCAAGGCTGAAATTCAAAAAGAGCCCAGAGGATAGCAAGCTGTAAAATCAAAAGGATAGCAAACTGTATCTGCCTCAATGGGAAGAGGAACAAGGGTCTAGAAGTACAAAGATAGAGGCAATTTAACAACCTTCATGAAAGCTGGTAATAATGAGAAGACTGGTTTGTCTTAATGCATTATATTTGGATAGGAATTTTAGCTATGCTACAAGGCTGTAGAAGTAAAGCATGTTGTTTGTCAAAGTCACTAATGGGTGGATTTAGGAAATACAGTGACTTGTGTGGCATCCAGCTTCTAAATGTAGATAAACCCATCTAAGTTATTTAAAATGTATTTATTACTTACTCATTTTGGTTCATTTCGGTTTTTGGTTGCACAGTCAGGCAGCTGTTTAGACTGGATTTGGCATTTTTGTCCACCTATCTAGTTTTTCCCAAGGACCTGGGATAGGCAGTTGTAGCTGTTCCAAGTAAAGCTACCTTTTGAAATTGACTGATGATGATTTTGTTAATGCTGATGGTGTTCAGCTGGTGCTCCAGTGTAAGATGACTATAGACAAATTGAAATGTATTCAGAAACCAGAAGCCAGGATGATCACAGGACCAGAAATGAAGTGCGGCAAAAAGAAATACATAGGAATTGGGTATGTTTAGCTTAAGAAAGAGAAGATGGGCTGGGGAAAGATATCACAGTTTTGAAATAACCAAAATTGGTATCACTGGTGGAAGAGGGTTATGTCCTATTCTTTAGCCTTGCACAAAATAGCACCTGAAATTAACAGAGAGCAAATTCTAGTAAAATATTACAGAAAAAATTCCTAATAGGATCCCATCAATATCTATGGAGATCCTCAGTCATCCACATCGTGGTGGTTCCAAAGATGCTTTTTCAAAAGGCATCAACTTGACTTTGTGTTTCCTAAACAAAATCCAGTTGCCTTTTGAAAAAGCATCTTTGGGATCATGGATAATGGAACCAATTCCTTGGAAACTTGAAATAGGCTTCTCACAGGAATGTTTATTTGGATCAACACCAGACTGTAAAATACATTGGAAATGAGAGAAAAGTCATATATTAAGTTTCCAGATTCTAAGTAAGAGCCTTTACAGAAGCCATTTAGATATGCTCATAAAGTGTTATGATACTTGAAATATGAATGCATCTGAATGGAGTCAATATATTTGTTAATTAACTGAGCAGCGTTAATAAATGCTGCTATATTTTAGTATAGTTTTTAAGCAAGGGATATTTAATTGTTTTAAAGTTAACCATAGCAACATATTTCTTTTCTTGGTGTCAGCTGGTTAGAGAAAACAATCTGTGAAGAACAGACACTGGTCATCAAATATCAAGATTGTTGTCTAAGCATCAGAATGGAGAATTACATGTTTTAATAATAATAATATTTAATTAAAGAGTGATCATTCAGTACTGCTTAGTCATTTATTTGGATTTTTCCCAATGAAAAATGATCTATTTCCCCTAAAATAGATACTAAAAGCTATTCTCTGTGTACTGTTTAATAATTATGGAGGCTTTTTTTTACATTCTTAAAAGTTAAGTTCACTTCAAGGCAGAGATTTCCCTTCTTTTTATCACCCCCACAAAAAACTAATGAGGTAAGCTGGTCTGTGGGAGAATGGCTCAAAATCACACCCAAAGTTTCTTTACTGTAACACCACACTGACTCTCCTGTCTTTTATCTAAATAAACTACATTCTTATAGTTGAGAAGATAAATATTTGAGAATTTCACCAGAATGAAGTAAACTCAGATTTCCTGAAAGCTGAAATTATCTAAATAGTTTCTGCCCACCCAATTAGATTGAGAAAAGTGGGCTTCCTTTAAATTCCTTGTCTTCAAAAATCTCTTCTACAAAGTTCTCAAAGTTTGAACCTTTTTATCACTGTCCCACTTCTCTGGAAGAACACCCATATAGAGATGCAACTTGTTCCAATATTAATGGAATTTAGGAAGACCATAAAACCTTTGTTATTTTAATCAGCATTTGAAGGGTAAATAATTTGAAAGTGATTTCTTTGATGCAGGAAAATATCATTATAAATGTTATGATTCCTTATCATTGGAATATACTATGTACTGCTTTGTTAATGTATGATAGGATGGTAACCTGCTGATTGGTTAGAGTAACATAGAAGTCTTAGTTAAATAAATGTATAAGTGAATTAATGAATTAATGAATATGTTCTGTAGTTTCTTACATGCATTAGTCATTTACATATTAGACTCAGAAGTCAAACAAAGTATTTTTCATGGAACAAGCTGATCCTTGGACTAAACTGTTAATGTTGGGCCACATTACCAAAGGTGTATTATTGATTCAATCGTATTTAGGTCTTTCGGGAAAGCAGTTTGTTTCTAAGAGGAACTAAACTCATAGTTAATGGAGTTCATGATGGATATTAATGATTCTTGAGAGCATGTGCAGAGGATGTCATTTTCTAAAGCTATTTTTAGATTGTTTTGGGGTTTTGGGGTTTGGTATGGTTACTTCCCAGTATAGTGCATTATCTTCACTCCTTATTAGTGGCAGAAAATACTTGTTATGCTTGTGACATCTTGTAATAGCCATATCCATATATTCTTGTTTCAGAAATTTCCCACCATTGTCCTATCTCTGCTTTGGTGAATTTGCAATGTAGGAATTTTCCCAATGGAAAATTCCCCAGTGGCCAATCATGGTTTAGTATATCTGTATATCTGTGGAAGCCTATTACAGACTCATTGGCTTTTATTTCCATCATTTTTCCCTGAAAATACTTTTTACCACTTCTGGAAATTTAGTATTATGTTGCAAGTTCCTCAGACTATTTTTTTCTTCTAGATTTCACTTACTTTTACTGAAATTATGAAGACTATAAGTGGATCTTATCACAACAAATTTGATATACTTTTTCTCTGCAAACAGTATGCACATTATACTCCTGAAGCCGTCTTGTTGGCCATCACTTTCCCTTGCTGATTCATGGAAAGTTGGGGATATGATCTTCAAGATGACCTTTAAGTTTTGCCTTTCCACTTAGGGACTCTAGTGTATTTTCATTTAGGGAGCATCTCCAGTATGTTTTTCTTGTGTGATATCCCAGTGAAAATAATTAGGTTAAAAGGATTGTCTTGAATGCTATTTTTGGTGGCAAATGGGATATAAATTCAGTCAATAAATCAGGTAAACAGCCCTGAGTGATTACTTCCTGAGACTCTGAACAGTAGCTATTTGTCAGAGTAGACATCATTGCCCCATATAGATCAATAGAGTTAGCTGGCATAAAGCAACTTCCTATATTTCAACTCTCCCTCAAGTAACCCTATCTTGGTTTGTCTCTTCATCTCCCCACTACATATTTTTGTTTCCAAACAGATGCTTACTTTGTATTGTTTATTCTGCATGAGCTTGTCTACGATTAACTTCTAAGACAAGTTTAATAGTAAGTTGATTGTAACTAACATCCCCTCCCCCAGAAAACACTTAATGGTTAATGGGTTTTAAAATCTCACAATGAATCTTGTTTCCACTTAATTTAATGGCTCTTCTAATTCAGAAAGAATTTTTTGCTATTTGCTTACATGTAGAGAGGGTGACAGAAAGATAACTGGCTGATGTTTTATACTCAATACTTCAAATCGGCCATGCCCTTGAAGGGCTGATCAGAGATTGGATTTAACCAATTCAGATATTTCTACCTAGCATTCTTAGAAAATAAATTCAAAATATATCAGACTAGTAAATTGCATTAAAGGCATAGGCTTTGGTGTGCCACAGCTCACTTCATCAAATGCATGGCTTGACTGAACAGATTTAGATTTTTAATTGGGAGGGGAGGGGGAGAGAGGATGATGATGCAGTTGCAGGGTACATGTGAAACTGGGTGAAAGTACCCTATCAATTAAAAATTGCAAAGTAAAACACCCATTGTGTTTGTTGAGACCTCCTTCCTGTCTTTTAAATGCTGATCTCTGTTGAACTTGCTGATTCTTACATCCAAAAGTTAGATATTTTAGGAAGATGAAATAAGTTGCAAGGCAGGGAAGGGGTAGGAGATCATTTTAGGCAGGGCCTTCAGCTCTCAACCCAACATCCAGCTAGCTAGCCTTTCTCTTTCTCTCTCTTGCTGCTGAGTGCCAGGGTCATGTGATTTGCTCGGTGGGCGATGCGAAACTCTTGTTTATCCAAAGGCCATGTGGAGATGGGGTGGGGGCTGACGGGGGGACAGAAGGGACTGGCCTCGTGCAGGATTTTGGTGGCTGAATAGCTTGCACTGAACTGAATTGGATAACTGGGCAGGGGACTAATTTTCTGTGCCTGTGGGCTTAATAAAAAGAAGCAGCTGCTAGTAACTGCTTGCTCTGATGCATGTAGATGAGACTGTGGACTGCAATAAAATAAAAGGGGGGTGGGTGGAATCTCAACAGACTTTTCCCCTCTACATTAGCTCCAGAATCTCTGCTTCTCTCCTTCCCTCTCTCTGATTCTCACACATGAAGTTGCGCTGAATCAGGTAAAAGGATCTTCCGTTCTCTTTCGGATAATATCTTTGTTGGGTTTATTTGATTGATGGAGAGAGGAATGATGGAATGAATTGAGCGAGTGAATGAATGAAGCGGTGCTGAGAGAGAGAGAGAGAGAAAAAAAGATTCCAATTATATTGGCCAAGCCTTTTCAGCGGACTTGAGTTGCTTTGCCAGGTTAATAAAGGGAAACCTGGCTCTCATTAAAGAAAAAGGGGGGGAACTGTGCAAGGCTAGAAATAAGCCTCAGTCAGTAAGTTCTTGTTTGCATCTGTCGATGCACCAGCCAGCCATGTTTTTCATGTGATTATTCTACTATGTTGGCTCTTGCTGAGATGCTCACAGTCCTTTCAAAGGCAATGCTACTACAGCTTCATGCAAAGGTGAAGAAACAGAATAATCTGGTGCTGGATGGCTGATATTACTGGGTCCCCTCCCTCCATCCAAATGGAATAGTGAAGAGGTAGGAATATTTAAATTATATACTTGTAGGCAGCAGTGAAAATCCCTCCCCTCCCTTAGCTTTCTTCGTTCTGTTTATTGTTTCTGTTAGTTAAATCATTTTCTTCCATTATGCCGTGTTTTTAAAACATTGGAATAAGGCTGTATTGCAGCTAAGGTAAAATGGAGAGGCTGGGAAGAAGAAAAGGCTGGCCTTTTGTATTAAGAGCCATTGTGCTTTTCTCTGTGTCTCTTCACAACCTCCCCCCCTCTTTCTGCAATCCAGTAGTCCAGCAGCCCTTCTTAGTTAACTGTCTCTTGCCTGCAGATATAGGTTTGCTATATATATATATATATTGCATCCTAAATGTGTTTTAGAATCTCCCTGCTGGAGAAAGCTGTGCGTTTTGCAAAACCTGTATTTTCCTCCACCCATTTGTGGACAAGCTATTCTCCCACTATCACTTTTGACTCCTTAAGTGGTTGATATGCCTTTCAAATTGCTCTCAACTGCAGGCTGTCATGTTTTATAGACTGGATTTAATAAAACCTGGTGGAAATAATGTGTAGATGGTAGAAGAGGCATGCTTTCTCCTTTATTCGGAAAGGCTGAGGATGACGTCCTAACACATACACATACACACGCTTACACATTCACATATGCTTAAAATATGTGTGATGTACTCAGACAACATTGACTGAAAGAATCCCATATTTAATTGGTGAACTGTTCCAAAACTATAACAATCTGTTCACATCACCTTCTTGTTTTGAATGATTCTGCTTATTATTGAATCGTTGGGCTTCCCTAGTGTTTGGCTGTTATCCTGGAATGCTAAATAATCTGTTTGTAACCTATAATAAATACAGCAAAAAAAGCAACTGGGTGAGATTAAAAAAAAGTCTAAATGCATGATGATTTAGATTAATTGCGGTTGATGTGTAAGGGAACCTCCTTTTGTATCATAAACACAAGATTTGACATACAATTGTAAAAAGCCTTTTAATGGAATGATGCTTTAAGTTTCCTTTGGAAAACCTTAATGCCTCTGTCTCAAAATTGGAAGCTAAGTCTTTTGTTTTCCCTTTGCAAAGAGAGAGAGTTAAACAAGGTGATAGGTGTTGTCTTCAAACAGATGGGAGCCCTATATTAAAATTAGAAAATGCCTGTAGTTACTGTTGAGCTTTGGGTGACAAATGACCATGGTTCTGGTGAATGGTGTAGCAAAAAAGCATCTTACGAATCTGCCCAGCTGCGTCTCTTGCACGCACATACTTGATTAAACATTAATAGGAGACCGCCTTCTCTGGTGTTTACTATCAGTAAAAGATAGAATGGTAGTTGTAATTTACTGCAACTCAGCAGCTAATGTCCCAGGGTTATTATGTCATGATACAGATGCTTGGGACTGTTATTTTGTTTCTGATTTCTGTCTGTACTGAGAACAGATGTGAAAGTTCTCATGTAAACCAGCTGCCTTTCTGCTTCTCATACTTAGGAAAAGTTTGAACTCTTTCCTGACTTTGTATCATTTTAAATTGTGATATAGGCTTCCTTTGAGAAGAAGAGAGAGAGGTTGGATCAATCACTTCCATGTTATTTCTCCTGCTGTTTGTATTGTTTTGTATTACTTGGGCATAACAGTAGCCTAGTTGGTTGTTCCTTAAACCAAGATATAAGTGTTTTGTGAATCCTATAATGCTACTGTAGACAATCAGGTTTCCAGATTTTCTTATTAAGTCTTTGGGACTCTTTAACATATCATAATCCAACTTGCTGTTCTTTTTACTTCTGTTGAAAATTGTGTTTTGGATTCATGTTTTTTAAGTTTATATTTGTGAAAGCCATTATTCTTTTATTTTACTGCAATGTCTTATTAACAGGTTTTTTTTTTGATAGTTAGGGATACTGTTTGGTTAGTCTCAGAAGACTTGTGATGAATCGTTGAGTGGATTATATGTGCTGTTGTCATGTGCTTGAAAAAGAAATATTCCAGAGAGGTATTCAGTTCCACTTAGGTATAACTATGTTATTAGTGGCAAAATAATTCCTCTGGGGCTCATCATGTAAATGCAGTACATTATGTTTGTTTCTTTATATGAAACCATAGTGGAATATTCTTTATATGAAACCATAGTGGAATATTTCTATATTTAACTGGAATCTGCTCCAACAGAATCAGGGATGGGTTTTTCCCGGTTCGCTGGTTACCCGCTTCGTGGATGCGCTGCCAGATTGGCTGTCAAAATCGCGGTCAAAAACTTCATGGTATTCTGCAAATACTCTGATCCAACAACTGTGCAGCGGTTATCCAAATCAGATTTAATTTAGGATCTCTTCCCCACCCCCACACCATTTCTATTGAACATTTTCTATATTTAAAAGTGCATCTTCTCTTTTGTTTGATATTTGAAATCTGGAAGACAAATGATTGAGACAGACGGTTGAAGGATTGGAAGTGAGCAGAAGAGTTAGCTACTTTTTATCAGCATGTCTTATTTCTTCTTACACTCAATCCCATCCTGTTTTGCTCCATACATGATTGGACATACATATATTAGAACCGAAACCATTTGAATGTAAGATGAGGTAAAATATAGAATGTAGAATAATAGGATTGGAAGGGACTTTGGAGATCTGCTGATGATATAAGGTCTCTTTGCTCAAACAAGAGACCTTATATCGGGGGTGTCAAATTCAATTTCATTGCGGGCTGCATCAGGGTTGTGTTTGACCTCGGTGGGCTGAGGTGGGTGTGGCCAGAATGAGCATGGCCAGCTCGATGTCACTCATGTCAGGGGGGCCTGTGGTAGCCCAAGCACTCTGCCAGTGAAAACAGGATCCCTCATGCAGCCCTCGCAAGCTCCATTTTCGCTTGCAGAAGCACTGACGGACGGTCCTTCACTGTTTCCAGGATGGCTCTGTGGGCCAGGTCTAAACACCTCATGGGCCAGATCCGGCCCACTGGGCCTGCGTTTGACACCCCTGCCTTCTATCATTCTGGACATATGGATATCCTTCTTTTTGAAGACCTCCAGTTTTGGAGTCTTGATTCAGGTGCCCCAAAATAACAATACATTACTGCAGAATATGTTGGTTTATAAGAATGCCCTTTGGTTAGAATTTTGCGATCATATCTAATTGTTCCTGGTTTTTTCCCCTCCAAGGCCTTTTAGCCATTGGTTGATGACCTCTACACATACTTGTTTGCCATTCTTAAAATGTTATAATCAGAACTGGATATAATAGTTTAGATGCAATCTGAGCAGGTGCAGTGGAGAGTAATGATGATTTAAGTTTCAGTTATTGACTATGATTTAAGTTTCAGTTATATAAGACTACTGCAGAAGTTAAACCAACTTTTGCTGGTTTAAACTTTTTTCTGTTGAGACAAAACAAGCAAAATTTAATCCCATATAAAGAAGTTGACCACTTCTTGGACCAATGTTCCTCTTAGGACAAAGTATGATGAATAACTCTTGCCCTATTTACAATATTTTGTCCTGTTTTATCATTAGAAGCAATCCTGAAATAGATTTCCTCTAATAATAGTTACAGCTTCCTGAAATCAGATTTGTACAGAGAAGAATTTCTGAAGTATTATTTGATTTATTTTATGGGTTCATTTTCCTTGCTTTTACCCTTCTTTATTCCTGCCTTGATTTATTTTTCTTCAACACACCATGGGTCCACTGTGATGTTCTCACATTAGATATTCTGACTCAAAATTAACTGAGGGAACATTCAAAACTGTTCCCTTTGCTTAGGATTGCACTGCGTTACTTCTTTCTGAAAAACACTCTGTCAGTGGAGTTGGAATTATATTCAGGGATGGTCCGCCATAGCACTGGTTATGTTCCAAAATATAAAGTAGTTTATGATACAATGTGTTATATTGCTTTTCTTTTACAAATCAAATTTCTTGAGGGTTATAAAACTAAATAATGTTCTCTTATGGATTCCCATAAACCTATGTGTTTTCCCTTTTTCATTTCTTTTTTCCTACAGGTATACAGAAGAGAAAAATATATATTACATATCTTCTAAGCTTCAAAGCGTGTTGGAAGATAGATAAAGAAAATCAAACATCAGTGTAGAATTGTGAATTCTTCTCCTGAACTTTAATAATAGGGCCATGTTACCATTTGCACTGAAATTCTTTTTTATTGCTCTCTTTATATTCAGAGTAATCATTGTGGGCACACATATTGGACCTAGTGTCTGCATCTTTTTTTTTTCCAACTTCATTTGGTCTTTTTCATTGTAGTGTTTGCAGATTTGCATACAGAATAGCATATTGAGGTGAAAACCAATAATTGTACATTTTTGATGGAGGATTTGATGGCTAGGCGCACTGGCTTACTTCATGCTCCAACCAACAATAGGTTGTCAGATTGGAAATTTCTCCAATTTCTGCCTACTGTCCCTTTCAGGCACCTTGTCCAACTTAACTTTATGTCTTGATTTACAGTTTGCAGTTCCAACATTACAAATCATGATTTGATCCTTGTTTGTAATCCTGGATGCTAGTTTGTATCCACGTTCATGTGTAGAAGTGCTTAAATCCAGTTTGAGTGCATGACAGTCTGCAGTTCATCAAAGACCAGTGTCCTCTTCTAAGACTATGAAAGGTATATAATACATTTCTACTCTGACAAACAATGTGGTTTTGAATTAGAAAAGTAACACAAGATCAAGCTGTTAACATTTTAAAAAATATTTTGAATTGACTTCTGATGATGTTGGAGTTAATGGTTTAACATGGACCCCATTCCATTGCACATATGTAAACCAAATTTCAAATCAATACTAACATTTACCATATATACTTGAGTATAAGCCAACCCGAATATAAACCGAGGTACCTAATTTTACCTATGAAAATTGGAAAAACCTGACTCGAGTATAAGCCGAGGGTGAGATTCCAGAACATTTCAAATAATCCTGTTTCACCTATAGAACCTTTATAAAATTGATATGAAATAGATTTTTATTTCTTTAAGGGAAATATAGATGCTTCTGTAATCAGATGAGTCAAACAAATAGAAATGGTTTACCACTTTGCATAATTTCCACAACACTATCAAATTAATACCAAGTCTGTATTACTATTATTCTTCTCATCCTTCCTAGTTCCAATCTCTTCTCTCTTATGACAATCCCGCCTTGCTTGTATCTTTACAATTTATTAGTGTTTGAGTGTTAGGTTTGATTGCTTATTAGTATTGTTTATTAGTAACCTATAACTATCACTGTTGTATCTTATTATTTTTGATGATTCTTGATTAATGTATTTTATTTTATTTTTCTTCTTATGTAAATTGAGAGCATACACAAAGCAAGATGCCTCATGTGCTCAGATCCTAGTTCTCATACATAGCATCAGGTCCCCAGATATTCAGAAGAGATAATTTTCCTAATTTTACCTGGAAATACTCTGCACATAAACATTTCCAGGCTACAACCTTTACTGTTGCACTTCTCTTCACCTAGAATAGGCAAGCAACCTTGTGACCTCGAAACATCAATCTTTCCCAGCAGGATCACTTGCAAAGGAACAGGACACTTTTAACTGAAACATCTGAAAGCCCTCCCACCCCTCCCAATGCTTCTAAACAGGAACTTTGGAAACAGGGCCACGTC
>JANHGC010003225.1:52137-62188 GCA_027560395.1 Boaedon fuliginosus | reverse complement strand
GGGAAACTGGACCACATCTACCATATCCCCCAATATAGCACAGATATATAATCCTATCTTTGAATTTACTCAGCTCAAGGACAGGAGTGGGGTCATTTTTTGAATAAAATAAAATAAAATATTTTTTTTACATTTTGGGCCCGCCCACCAGCTGGTAGGGTATATCTACCTATATTCGCTATGTTTTCAGCACAGCTGATTGGCTCTACATTCTGCATCAGCTGTTTTTAGGCCTAGAGGCTTCTGCAGGAAGTTTGTTTTCTAAAGAAACAAACTTCAGGCAGAAACCTCTAGGGGGAGAAACAGCTGACGGGCTCAGAGCTGATCATCAGCTGTGCTGAAAATACAGAGAATATAGGTATATCCTAGGGGCAGCTGGGAGGGCCCAAAATGTAAATAAAATAAAATAAAATAATTTTTTAGCTCTGACTTGAGTATAAGCCGAGGTTAACTCTTTCAGCACATTTTGGGTGCTGAAAAACTCAGCTTATACTCGAGTACATATGGTAAATCAAAGAGAATCACTCCTACTTACTTGAAATTTTATCTATCCATCTCAATCACTTCTTAATGTTTAGAGACTTCTTCCCAGTGAGCAAAAAATCGTTATACTTGCCATCCTTCTAATTGTAATGGATCCTAGCTTTGGTCAAGCAAGAATATTTTTCATGTTTGTTCCCCAGGGAAGGAACTGCAAAGAATAGTGATGATCCCAGCAAGGGAAAGCAATGTAACAATTCAAAATAATATTGCATCGCACAAATAACCTATTCAGCCAAATGCTGCGATTCACACCTTTCTGTTCAGAGTATCATTATTCCTCATACCAAAGATACATAAATATCAACAATTCTAAGACAGCTTTTGAATTTTGGAAGTAAAATAACTGTATGTTTGTGTTTAAATCACACAACTGCTTAATTCAATTCAATTCAATTTATTAAATTTATACCCCGCCTCTCTTCCCCAATCAAGGGGAAACTTAGACTTGTATACCCTCTTGTAAATACCACTATCTTCTCATAATTTTAGATATGGCTACAAGGAGTCCTCAACTTACAACCATTTGTTTAACAACTGATTAAAGTTACAACAGCACTGAAAAAAGTGACTTACACTGGGCTTCACATTTACAACTGTTGTAACATTCCCATGGTCACATGAGCAGAATGTGGGCACTTGGTAACTGACATGTATTTACAACAGTTTCAAAGTTTCGGAGTCATGTGATCTCCAGTTGTAACCTTCCCAGTCAGCTTCCAACAAGCATACTCAAGGGAGGAGGCTGGATTTGCCCAATGACTGCATGATTCACTTAACAACTGCAGTGATTTGCTTAACAACCATGGGAGAAAAAGGAGGTAAACTCAGGTGTGATTTACTTACAACCACCTTGCTTAGCAATGGCAATTCTGATTTTCATATTGTGGTCATAAGTCAAGGACTATATGTACTGTACTGGAAAATGAAACCTAGATTGGTAGAAGTGAAGGAGTATTGTAATTTCAAGTGGCTTTTAAGCATTTTCATTCTGATGACTCTATTTTGGTCCTTTGTTTGCAGTCTTCTCAATTAAAGATCAACCATTTTGGTGTATTGCCATTAGGTATCTGATATACTTTCCTAACTTCCTCAGTCTTTGCAGCCAAAGTGTTAATAAGGAAGAAATAGCTGGTTGATTACAGTTATACTTGCACAGATGGACACCTACACATGTTAATATTTTAAGAAAAAAAAGCAACCTGCATGGCAAGACCATTGACATCCATACTTGCAAGCCAGCTTGTTATAAACATAGCTATTTTCCTTCCAAGTTTGGCAGCTATGACAAATGACTTGTCAGGATGCAGAAAGTTATACTAGGATGCAGTAGTACTAGGAAATGTATTTTGTGATTTAAGCAATACCCCTTGGGGTTTGCACTGTCAACCTGTCTCTTATTTATAGTTTTCTCGTGGAGCATAAGTTTGCATACGCTGCCATAAAATGCAGGGATTATGTTAGAAGGCTTTTCAGAGAAGATTAGAAAAACTTATTGAGGGCATTCCTCTCACGCACTGGAAGATTAATTAAATCTTGATACACAGAAACATTCATTACAAAATGCTAAGAATAAGTAAGAGGGCCATCATCTCCCTTTTCTATTTGAATAACTTCTAAAACAGCCTTCTCTGCCTGTTGCTTTCCAAATGTGGTGTGATTTAATTCCCATGACTCCAAATTATTTGGGTATATTGAAAGCGTTCAAAAGGATTGATGCTGTAAATAGGAGTAGGCTGTGCACGGTCTGATTCAGCCATGTACTTCATTTGCGTTCATTTTTTGTTCATGTCTTTTAATTACTTTTTATTATTTTGCACATGTAGAAGGGCAACAGAGCAAGATGCTTTTTTCTGGAATCTTCTTATATAATCTCACTTTTTAGCTTGATGAGGTGGTCATTGGTCCCTGGAAAGAATATAATGTATATAGTGTTCTTTCTTCTATTCCCTCCCTCCCACAACAACCCTGTTTCATGGGTTAGACTGAGAGAGAATCTCTGGTAAGAGTCACTATTTGTGCTTGAGAGTAGACTAGATTTATTTACAGGATCCAATCTGGATCAGTCACCAGGACCAAGGGTTTAGGACTCATGCTGGAGCCCATCTTAAGAGAGCTTCTCTTTGGGCTATTCTGTGTGTGGTATTTATATGGTGCCTGTTGTATGTGGCTTTTAAAGATGTTGATTGAGGTGTCAATGGTTTATGTAGTGTATGGTACAGCATACATGGACTAACTATATATATATATGTAAACATTTCATCTGGATTAGTAGAATCCAATAAAATGTAAATGTTAAATGATCTAGTTCAAGTACTAATATGTAGGGGCCATCTAACAATTGAAGCACAGCATTATGATTTTTTAAAATAATGTTGCATCTAGTTATAGAACTGGAGCAGCACATACATAATTATGAGGAATAAACAACACTGAGTATTACCAATTCTAATATAATTAGAGTCAATAGAGCCGGTAAGATTCAGGAATGTCAAATAAGATATTCACCAAGTAATTTTATTATAGTTGATTTATTTATACATTGCATCTTTCATAAAACATAGATTAATATTGCATGAAATCATTTTGAGTGATAAAGAGGGAGAAATTCAGCAGGGACCCAATACTTTTGCTTGGGCATGAGATAAGCAGATTGCAAACTACTTTGAGTGATTCACAGAAAATAAAATGATAATTAAATACTGTGTTAGCAGATTTCATGAAGCAATTAAGATTGAGGTTTGTGGTTAAGGAAAGAGAGAATACCTAAGATGCTAGACTTAGGCTCAGGAAAAGTTAATGTTAAATTCACCCTGAGTCATGGATATGTACTCAAACCTATATCTCACTGGATTGTTGGTGTGATGTTCAAGTGAAGGGAGAGCCCCACATAAGCCATTTTAAGTTTCTAGAAAAATTGGATGATGATGATGATGAATTTAAATGATAGCAAATTAAACTGACATAAAACTATTAGTATTATAAAAGACTACTAATATAAACTTCACAACTACATTATTCAATCCATTCAACAATTAATATAAAATTAATTACATAAAGACATAAAATTAAGTGTTGAATCTAAATGAAAAAAAATAGTACTAACAGAGAAAAGAAACAACAATGTGACTGAACTAAATTAGCAACAGCTTCTAATCAGGACACTCCAAGCATATTATAATCCCTGACATTGACATCACCCAAAAATATAACCATCTGGATTTTGTCTCTGGGAGAACCCAGTGTTGGAGGCTGATCTGTACATTCCAAATAGTCAACTTGATAACAACAAGTCAGACCAAACTGGAACACAAAATAATCTGAGCCAAAAAATTAAAAGAGCACCAAGAGAGGAAGGCAACAGTGCTTGATCAAAGCTGTATGTTATCTGTTTTATCAGTCATTGGGAGCTAATAATGATTAGTAATAGCAACAACAATAACTATTAACATCTGGCACTATAGAATTATTCCCTCCATTATTTCTCATTATCCGTGAGGTTGATGGGGAAACATTTGCAGTTTTCAGATCCAAGTGTTTTATTCCTTTAATTTCAGCATTGAGGTTGGTTTTATTTATTTATTTATTTGGCTAACATGTTTAAGTACATTTCTCCCATGTTAAAGCTTCGTAGATCTGACTTCTGACACTTTTGATTCCTTAAAAGCAATATAAGAAATGAGAGAATGGCCATTTGGTTTGAGGTAAATTCTGTAAAATCAGATTGGATATATGTTTCCTTTGTTGTTGTTAGTTGCGAAGTCGTGTCCGACCCATTGCGACCCCATGGACAACGTTCCTCCAGGCCTTCCTCGCCTCTACCATCCCCCGGAGTCCATTTAAGCTCGCACCGACTACT
The DNA here is from genome assembly GCA_027560395.1 of Boaedon fuliginosus. Taxonomy (NCBI): domain Eukaryota; kingdom Metazoa; phylum Chordata; class Lepidosauria; order Squamata; family Lamprophiidae; genus Boaedon; species Boaedon fuliginosus. Next base: position 57,789 of record JANHGC010003225.1, on the reverse strand, counting down.
TCAGTGACTCCATCCAGGCACCTCATTCTCTGTTGTCCCCTTCTTCATATGTTTCCCTACAGAATAGCAAACATGGTTTGGTAACTATTAGTGACTAGTTAACCAGCATTGCTGGAATGAATGTCATAGAGCTCTTTAACAGGTTGATAGCCGTGGGCTTACCCTGCCAATCATGTCTGACTCTACAACTCAGTGCTTGTCTCTGTTACTTGACTAAGGGAGCAAGTGTTGTCTGAAGACAATTTCTGTGTGCCCAGCCAAAAGTGCATGGAATGCACTTACCTTCTCACCAAAGTGGTAACTATTAATCTACTCACATTTGCATCTTTTTGAATGGCTAAGAGGTCTTAGCACTTACTACTAGTTATTACTGATGTTAGTTAATTTTTAATATTTTTTCCATTGGAAAGAAGACAACACACATTTGTGCTTTTGGCTCTTAGCATTTTCAGAGGTATCAAAACTTACTATTTTTCTCAGACAAAATAATAATCTTGCCCTAGAACAGCCAGAGAGATTACCCTGTAATTCTGTGACTCACACTTGGGAAGATCTTGCTTCCAAGAATATGAATAGGATTCAAGACTGACTGCTGCCAAAATAATGAGTGCCTATAAATAACTCCACAGAACTTTGTCAAACAAACATTGTGATGAGCTGAACTCACAAAGGAGCCACAGTGCCAACCTTACTGGCAACTGGTGGTTTCCATTAACAGCACATATTTTTTGGCAATGGGAGATCTGAACAGAGCAGTAAATGGAATTTATGAGGGAATTTTGAAAGAGAAGAGCCGCAGTCATTACAAAATAAAATGTACTGATAATTGCTTTTTCATTCTGAAATGCGCTATCCTAGGATGCCTGGAATAATTTTGCTCAAACATGATTCATTTAAAGAGCAGCTTATTCCTTTGACAGATCAGTGGATCATATACTGCATAAATGGGAGTGGTCTTGAGCAGAAATGTTAAGCATAATTTAAAAGGTCAACATTTATGATATTGGAGTTAATGGGAAATTTCATTTCATTTTTAGCTAAACGATTTGCTAATTGTGGCAAATATTTTTGGGAGGGGGACTAGGTTTTTATAAAATTAATACTGGTAAATAAGATACCACAGATCAGTTTAATAAACCTGAGTTTCTTGAAAGGATAAACACAATAATCTCGGGAGATAGTAATTGCTGCATGTTATTAGAGCTTTCCTCTGTCGCAAATGGAATGAAAAAAGATCCATATTGGAAAGCAATTTAGTTTTTCAACATAATTTTGTTAGAAATTCTGTTTATGCATAGCCCTATAGCCCTGCAGATCAAATAAAGTCTACAGTCACACGCGCCTTGCTGCTTAACCGTTTTAACTGTCGCAGGAAACTCTCCTCAGAACAAAAAGAATATAGAGTGTCACCATAGATTATACCCAGCAAACTTACAAACACTGCCATCTACTGGCTGAATACTTCTGTAGTTGTTGCAATACAAAATGCATTCCAACATGTATTCCAACTAATTTAGCAACAAAGATTACAAGGCAGCAACTACTACATACTATTTGGGGTGTTTGTGTGTATGTGCTACCAAGGCACCATTGACTCCTGGCAACTGCCTAGATTGGTCCTCCGGTTTTCTTTGCAAGATTGCCGTTCCTTTCTTTCTAGGACTAAGAGAAAGGGGATTGGCCCAAGTTCACCCAGCTGGATTTGTGCCTAAAACAGGAGTACAAGAACTCACAATATTCCGGTGTGTAGCCTGGTGCTATTCCCATTTACTTGTTCATAAACTCAGTGATTCTGGTTCTGAGGAAAGACGTATGAGATAATTTACCAATTTATTTTTGTTTTTTCAGATACAGTTTCTCCCCCCCCCCACTTAATAATAATCTATATATGGAAAAGATCAAATCAAATTTGGTTTTACCAAGTAGATTGTGCTGCATAAAAAAGGTTTAGTGAAACTTATGATCAACTGTGCCAGTCTACAACTCTACCATAATTAGGAAAGGTGTAGCCAGAGAATAAGCAAATATTGTTTTTTTTTAAAGAACTCAAACTTTATTAATAATGTTTTTGCAAGCAGTCTTCTTGAAATGTTAATTAGATTTAAGGATTTGTTTCATGTTTTCAACAAAATCATCCCTTACAACCATTAAAAGATAATATATTACAAGATGAGCCAATATCCAAGCCAATTTACTTGGAGTACCAATACCGTGCTTTTTGAAACAATATAATATAGAGTTTTATAAAATACATAAATTTCCTCCTCAAATAACAATTGCAGCACTAAAATGACAAAGATCCTTTATTGTTGATCTCACTATATTAGAATTTTGCATTACAAAAGAAGAATATCCATATTGGTCAAATTTATATCCAAAGACATAAAGGCATTAAGACAGACAGTTTTTAGACAAATGATTTTGCTCACCAAAATTGCCTCTTTTGTTAATTCTACAATTCGTGTATGATGCATAATATGCAGCCGATGATATTGTGAAGAAACCAAAACATTCCTTATTTTTTAATTCTCATATAGCTTCTCAAATTGGCCCTGCCTTGTTCTGCGCATATTATTAAAGCAGATCACTGCAATTTTTCCTCATTCAAAACCACTTGTAATTGCGTTATGTGGAAATTGTTAGAGTGAATTTTCAATTGTTTTTTAAAAAATGAAATAACCACAAATGTATATACAGGTGGAACCTCGGGTGACGACCATAATCTGTTTTGAGAATTTGATTGTCACCCAATGATGTCCTCATCAGAAGCGCATGTGCGGACAAACCAAAATGGCATGGCGCGGAAGGGCAAATCGCCATGGAATAGAAATTGCCATGGCTGTCTGCTTGCCACCCGAGCACTCGTTCACAACCAGAAGTAAATTTTGTTTGTCACCCAACTTGGTCACAAACGGAAGCGTTTGCGACCAGAGATTCCACTGTAATTTGATACAAACTGCATTTTTGTACAGAAGAGAACAAGAGGTTCTGTGCTTTGTTAGAAATGTAATGGGGTACAATTAAATTATTATGGTTAACCAAAACTTGGGGAACCTGGGCTCTTTTCTCTTATATACGGTGTTTAAAAAGTCGCTTTACAGCAAAACTACATTGGAAAGATTACAAGATGAAGTGGCTTCCAGATTTTTCCCCTTTAAACATATGAACTAAATGGCTGAACCATGCAAAAGAATTAAATCAAAGGTAGTTTGATTAAAGGAACGACAGAAAAAATGTTGAGGAAAAAAGTCAGTTGCTAAGCATTTTTTATTAGGAACACGTATCCCACATATTTTGAAGGTGAGGGAAAACAATTTTGAATGTCAATAACTGCATGTCATGCCTGGGCCAATTTCTGTATCATGAATATACTGGGGGGGGAAAGGAACTTGGCACATTGAGACCAGATTTTAAGATTATGTGTAATTAATTCTTTCTTAAAGTGACCCCAAAATTGCATTCCTAGTCTCTTGATTTCCTCCAGTAATCTGCAGGGAGTCACAAACTCAAAAAGAATCCTGGTCATTTAATGGTCATTCACCCCAGTTCTTTCTTGTTCTTTGGTAGATAAAACTTATTTTGGCATACTGGTGTAGGCTTTCAGGGCATCAATGAAGTAGAGATGATCTTTCAGACTAAATGGTTCAGTTTTCTGGCATCTTGCCAGCAGATGTGATTGGCATCTTCAGAGGTAGAGTACTTTGTGGTGTACCTCAGGCAATTGAACAAGGACTGACTGGGCTGTTGTATTTGAACCTGGCAAGCTGAACTCTGATTGACCCACGTCATGGGAATCCAAGAAAGCTGGGTTCTGAATGGTTCCATGTTCAACTCTGAATATTTAAGCCAGTCAGCCAACATAATGAGGCCAATTTCAAAATAGTTTGAATGGGATAAGAGTCTTGGTATTGTACTGTGTTGACAATTTCCTCTAGGAGAAATTGGGAATTCTTAAGCCAAAGATGACGTATAAGAATGAGAATGTTAATCTTTTACATCAGGATGTATGCCTTTCAACAGGATATGCTCCAGAAAGATCACACTCCCTGAACAGATGGAACTAGGGCTCATTCTGAGAAGAAGTCTTAAGTTTTTAAAGATTGGATACCCCAAGCATTTACAAGGCTGAAGACCCTGATTTAGCTCTTTCAAATTTCTTCAAAACTAGCTAAGTATGCAAAAAAAAAAAATCTAAATCTTTGGCCTTGGGCTACAAAAAAGATGTTCCTGAGACATTTTAAAATCCAGAACTTAACATGTCCATGACAGAGATACCTAAAGTTACCCAACAGCTGAATTGAACAGACTTTTTGTGTATATCTTCTGTAAGCAATGTTTTTGAAATGGTAGTCACCTTACAATGAGATGGGCAGCAAATAATAAATTTAATAAATAAAATAAAAACAAATAGTTCTGGAATTCTTGTGACTGTTAGAAAATATGACATTATTATTATTATTTATTTGATTTATACCCCGCCTCACGTCCCTGGTCAAGGGGAACTCGAGGCAGCTAACAACAATTTAAAATACAATATTCACAATAAAAAACATCTTAAACAACAGTCACAACTGTTGTGGCATTCCCATGGTTATGTGATCAAAATTCAGACACGTGACAACGGACTCATATTTATAATGGTTGTAGTGTCACGTGCTCAGCTTTTGCAACCTTCGGACAAGCAAAGTCAATGGGGAAGCCAGATTAACTTAACAAGCAGGTTACTAACTTAACAACTGCAGTGATTCACTTAACAACCGTGACAAGAAATGCCATAAAACGGAGCAAAACTCGCTTAACAAAGGTCTCACTTAGCGACAAATTTTGGGCTCGAATGTGGTCATACAGTAAGTCAAGGACCACCTATGTTTTCTTACCAACATTTTCAGAAGTAGTTCGCGTTCTTTTTAGGGCTGAAAGAAAAAAAAACACCTACTTGTATATATTATCTTTGAGGCTCTTGGTAACTTTTATGATCTTTCTCTAAAATTTGATATATTTATGACCTGGCAGGCATGTTTTATATCATGTCATACCTCCGTTCAGTACAAATAAATCTGACCCTTAAGAATGTGACATCCAGGATCGCTGTATTTTCCCTAGTTAAATCTTTAGACAGTGAAATAGTTTTTCATATACAAAAAACATAATAATTTAGTTCGAAACAATGCTAAGGTGTCTCGTCTGGTGTTCTTCCCTGTCTGAATCTGCTTAGTTTTACAAGCATCAGCCAAGAGTTATGTGATGCCACGTAGCCATAAAATTAGACAGTCAGGGCAGATTTTAATTTTGCAAACTGATTTTAACATGATAGTTTTACTTCTTTCTCTTCACAGTGGTGTTGGCGATCGGCTATATTAGGCAGGTTACCCCTGTGTGATAGATGCTGTTAGGGGGACTGGCCTTTGATATTTTGAAGGTATTATGATAAACATCCTACTGGTTTCTGAAGCTTATACTGAAGCTAACCCTAACTTTTATGTGGGTCAGATACCAAACTGGAATCATATGTGCACTGACGTTTGCGATAAAGCAATAAAATAGGTCCGCGGGCGCGGGCCTTCTCTGTGGGAGTGCCGTCCCTCTGGAATTCGCTCCCCACTGAACTTAGGACCATCTCTAGTCTGCCTGTGTTCCGCAAAGCCGTAAAGA